>CAJUYG010006141.1:0-12626 GCA_910591675.1 Galerucella calmariensis
AATTGACGACTACTGAAGGTGCACAATGTATGGTACATTATTTTATAGGAAAACAATATCGATGGTCCAGTCACTGGTCGCATGGAGTACCTAAGAGCACTAGTTGATACCCAATTAGAATAACTCTGATATTTGTCCCATTGTTTCACTTAAAACATATCTCAGTCATCGAAACGAGAATATTGAAATATCTTTTTCCGCAAACGTCAAAAAAAGTAGACATTATTAACGTCAATTCATGATGTTGAAGTATGATATCACAGACGCCACTTTTTTGTACGGCCGCGAGCGAACAAAATAGTTATTTGTGTACCAAGGCCGTAATGTTGATCTTTTTTGGCCGAATCTGAAATTTGCGGCCGAGGCGTAGCCGAGGCCAAGCAAATTTCAGGTGAGGCCAAAAATATCATACGGCCGAGGTGCACACAAAATTTTTTAAGCGAGTGTCTCATCAAATAGGTAACAACTTTTTTTTACAATTTTGTTTCTAAACAGAGACGAAACTGGAAGATTAGATTCAAATTTTTATTAACCAAATGAAAAGTGTATTATTAAGTAACAAAGATGTGTACAGAATTACTTACAGTAAGTATGATAAACAGAAGTTGGGTCATAACGAAGTTAATAAATTAGGGCATTATTTGCTATTAATTGTTATGTTAAATGTACATTTACTACATTTTGAAAATGTAATACCACTTTTAGACATGACATTGTTAACAAACATTTCATTTTCTTGATTTTCCGTAACAATGGTTCTTGCTGGAAAGCTGCTTACTGAAGTACCATCTAATTCAATTTCTTTGGAATAATTCAAACATGCAAATTAAGTGTGTCTAGTAGGCCGCCTTCATAATTTGACAATCTTAATATCGGACGTGGAAATAACTCAAATAAGCAAATTAAATGTTTCTAGTAGGTTGCCCTCATAATGACTTTGTTTGCAAAAGCGGCCGTAAAGTAAAAAAGCGGCCGTAAAGTAAAAAAGCGGCCGTAAAGTAAAAAAGCGGCCAAAAAAGATACACTTTAGGGACGTTAATAGATCCGTAAAACTTCATTTTTTGTGACACTCGCTTAAAAAAGTACTTTTTTGTACGCTGACGGCCGTACAAAAAAGTAGAATTTTTAACAGGGAATAGTTATTTTCCTAACTAGTGCGGAAAGTGATACTTTCCCGCACGCGACTGCAGTTGACCCGAACGACGCGAAGCGGAGTTCGGGCAAGCGGTCAAGGGCGGGAAAGACACTTTACGCATGAGTTAGGAACATTATTTTTTCTACGACCGTATATACAAAAAAGTATATCAACCCATTTTTCAAAATTTATTTCATTTTAACATACATATAAAAAATTTAGACCAAAAACTATTATTATTATCAATTATTATTATAAATATTAATATTAGAAACACAATTTTGTTGCATTTTGTGAATTACTTAAAATTGCCGGTCCAGTGGAGTTATTTGGTGTTAACTGGTGAGTGAATGACGTTGATGAGGATGGCAGGTCACATAAAGATGACGATGAGGGTGACGGCAACAATTTTAAGTCATTTGTAGATGAAAGAATTTAATTTGATATATTTCTCTTATATCAAACTCGGGTGGTTTGATAGTTGTTTTGTGACACTTCTCTAAAGAATTTACAAGGTTATATCAAAATATTTTCATTATTTTATATTTTCAGAAAATTAAAAATGCAACAAAAAGCTGGAAAAACATGTTGATTTTATTTGATGGACTATTTATTCACCTGGTGTAAGAATAGTTATAACTTCCGAAGTAAAAAACTATCTAATAAGGTCAAAATTTGCATAATTTTACTTTCCCGCACTAGTGCGGGAAAGTGACACTTTCAAAGCTAAAATGCGTGCGGGAAAGTGGGTTAAAGCGCACGGTAGTAGAAAAAATAATTATTAGTTGAACTTTTAAATGTTTTTATCATTGCACCATGTGAGAAAACTTTCGTAAGCATGATTATAAACTCTACTTGACTTAGTTGGAATTAAATCATTCGTAGCTGCCTTAGCAATGTCAACAACGTCGGACGGTGTACAGTTGGGTTCTGAATCCGACATAATATAATCTAAAAGAAAATTTCATTACACTTTACTACAACAAACGAAATTTTGATGCTCAAGTACTTACCAAAAATGCACAGTCCAATTGTTGCTTTAAATCACTTACAATATTTCTGACATTATAAAATATTATTGAACTGTCAAATTTTTTTTTGACTTGGAAATCACAAAACCAGTAACCACGGAAATGTAGTGCGCAGTTTTATAATTATTATTCTCTGAATTTATCAACTTCGTTGCAATCGTTTTGAATTTTTATTTATATATTAATTAGTTCTATAGTCTGGATGCCGTTTGCGGAAAAAATAGCATGTTTCATTCGGAGCAAAAGAAATTTTTGTGGCTCGTCTGAAATTGTCGACCTCACTAACGTTCGGCCATCAAACATTCAGACTCGCCTAGGTGTAGATAAAAGCTACCAATATTCCAAAAGCAGATACCAATCAACAAAAAAACATCAATATTACTAGTAACAATGAACCTACTTCATTGAAGCCTTATTTCTAGTTAGACCTGATTCTAAGTAGGTACCATTCAAAATTGATAAGTATGAATCTGAGTAGAGATTCAGAAGGAAATATTATTGATACAACAAGACAATGCAATGTTGCCCAAACATCAACTAATATGAGGGAAAAACACATTTATTAATAATAATTGTGTTTTTCATTTAAATGATTTTATTTATCATGCCCTATTGGATCAAATTCAGTCTTCTAAAACAAAATTTTATCCCCCTTCTAGTTTTGATGACAATTCAGTCAGTAGAGTACAGTACGTCATATAAAACACATTCAAGATGGCCGCCATCACAAGGCAACCTCAATTTAATGATAAATATCTCACGATAATCACAATGAAGAGAAAATAATTCTCCAGATCTTCTCTCAAACATGTTGCCTCTCGACAGTGGGTGTCCTTTGTGCTATCAATACTGAAAAGACAAGTTTTTCTTATCAGTGTTAGTGGAAAATTAATAAGGAAAAAATGTCAAGAGCAAATTTAAATTATTGTACATATTTAGTTGAAATATAACAGTAATATTCTCACTGCAATTTAGATGCACTTTTATGATTACACTTATCATTTACAGGCTATTTACATCCACCTACTAGGTATTGCATGCTATTTGTAATCATTATAACGGAGATATTGAATGAAGTGGACAAACAAATACATAATCGTCTAGCTAATTTTGTTATCTTTATTTTGTTTGTCCTATTATACGTAGAGGTATCGATTGGGAGTGTTTTCGGTAAATTGAATATTATATCTCTATAGCCTATCTGCTCATTTATGTACGGCACACTTTCAATTTTTTAGGCATGGCATAGAACACTACATAATATCAAAGATGTTGGTCACCTCACCGTTAGAGTGTTTAAAGCACAAGGACTTGCTTCGGCAGATCTTGGAGGAAAAAGTGATCCTTTTTGCGTCTTGGAATTGGGAAATGCCCGCCTTCAAACGCAGACAGAATACAAGACACTCACACCTTCTTGGAATAAAATTTTCACATTCAACGTTAAGGATATTAATAGCGTTTTAGAAATTACAGTCTTTGATGAAGATAGGGATCATAAAGTGGAGTTTTTGGGTAAGTAATGTTCTGGAATTCCGATATTAGTGACCTTCCAAACTAACAATTTAAGTCATAAATACTCTAGTCTTAGAAACTATTACCTATCCTTGGTAATAATTTCGTGTTTTTTACGAAAATAATACCTTCATCGTAAAAACATATAATAGAGTGAATAATTCAAAAGATTTACTGTATTATCTGTAACGTAACAGTAACAATTAAAGTTATTTTTACGAAAATTTTTTGACAATTCCAAAAACCAATCAAATTTCCTCATTTTATATAATATGAACAATCTCAGCCAATCATGTCAACATTACACTGAAAACAGACCATGGGCAATTTTCACACGCTGCTATGGATACATATTGATTTATTTCGATTTTGAAGTTTCGAATATTTAATATTTCGAAATGTCACGATTTGGTTGTAATACTGAAACAAAAAATTTTCTATCCGAATAACCCTCGGACATTGATAAATCCTCAAAAATTTTATGACAACTTTCTCAAGCTTGTTGCTTGTAGGCAACAGAGAGAAAATTTTTATGTATGGAACATGCTAATGTAGTTTGTACTGAATGCTGCCAAAATTATGATATATAAAATATTTTTATTTTCTTCTGTTGCTTTGTAAACATTTTTTCTTAGGATTAGATATCAAAAATAATGTTTTTGTTTGGTCATGCAATATTTTTAAGAATAAATGTGTTAACGAATACTTCATTAAGTGTTATTAATATCCCGAAGGTAATTATTATGAATTATAGCTACTTTTTATCATCATGGTCTGTGAGACCGCTGCGTGTAACTAAGTACATTTTATTGATGTGTGTGCTGGAGCGCTATTCTGTAACTCATTTCGGAGAGAAATCGGTATCGGTAAGACTCAGTTATCGACAGCTGTCGGTAAGTCGCATGTGCGGCATTCTGTATACCTTTTCACCGACCGATATCGCGAATTCGAGTCGATGAGAATCGGTATGTCTACCGTGATCTAATGAGCCCCACGGTAACCGTTATCGATTTCCGTTGAAAGGAAATTTTCATTATTTGTTGATGTTTAGCTGGAATTGCGGATTATTTAAGAGACTTTTTAATATTTGAAGAGTAACTATATTGTGTATAGTGTCTAATCTAGTGTTTTATAAGTACTTCCCATCTTTTACACAAAATTTCCCTTCAGTAAAATTTGAATGTACTGAATCAAATGATCCCTCTGAGCGGTATTATAACGCTGAGTTTTGATAGAACAAGAAACTCCTTTAAAATAATTAATATCTGTTCTTATCCTATCTTTGAAACTTGAAAAAAAGAGATATATGTTAACGCCAGATCAATTCTTCAATGCTAGTTGACTCTTAATTTCGAGTTTTTGAAGTAGTTAATGTTAATATAAACATGAATTGTATCGTTCATGCTAACAGATAAAAAATATGTCACTATCACTATCTAATATATAACCCTACTTTCCAACGAAACCAAAATATAACCTTTAATCTTCTTCTTCATTTTTTGGGCTATATCCTGAGGAATAATTTACCCAGTTAACCTCTAATCTTCAATGTGAACTTTTGTTTGTTTACAAATTTGACAGTTTCCCTCTTTGCTCATTGGCCACATGTACCGAATCGAGTGACGTCACCTCTATGCCGATAATTTTTGGTTGCAATTCCGAGCGTCGAAAGCAGTGGCATACAGAATAGCGTTATATTAGCCCCGTCGGCAGCGCAACCGATGGCTGTTGTTAGAATACCGATAACGACGACTGTCAATGCCGCGTACAGAATTAGCGCTCCTGGAAGGTTAATATTTCGAAATGTCACGATTTGGTTGTAATACTGAAACAAAAAATTTTCTATCCGAATAACCCTCGGACATTGATAAATGCTCAAAAATTTTATGACAACTTTCTCAAGCTTGTTGCTTGTAGACAACAGATCTCCGCCTACGGCGTCGGTCTGTTTCCAAGCAACAAGCTTTCGAAATCTGTCATAAGATTTTTTCGAACAATTATCAATGTCCTTGGTTTATTACTACTGAAAACATTCCTCTTAGAATCACTTATACATTATTTTTACTCATAAGAATAGTTTTGGCGGTAATAATTACCATTAGCTTCACGTAAATATTACCTATAAGTTCTTTTCACTTATACGAAATTGCTGTGATTATAATTACGTTTCCAATTTTATTTTACATCCTGATTCACTGTTAAGATGCCAATGCTTGTGTTGCGAGTCGTCTAGTTCCTCGCACATTAACAGGTAGGTACAAAATTTGTGTTCAGTTCCTCGCAGCATACGAAGGGTAAGGGATTAGGTATCAGGTAGCAAGGTCCACAATGACAGTGCGAGGGATTTTGATTAGGTAATATTTACATATTGCTAGTAAATGTTTCAATATGAAATTATATTTTTGTCAAATAATAACAATAAAATACAAAATAAAAAAGAAACAAACAGAACAAATACATATGAAATAAACAAACAGAAACACACCGCAGCAGAAGAAATACCGCTAGTAAATATTAAATATGAACAAATATAAGTAAAATAAAAAACAGAAACACAACATTAAATCAATGATTTTCGTCAATTAAAAATACTATATACAATAAAAACACCCAAACAAAAATAAAAACCCATATAAATAAAAATTAAATAAAAAAACTTAATTAATTTGGTACACTTTGAATTGCCATAATTTTTAAAAATGTAATTTTATCTATTTTTTTATTTTTGTACTCCTCAATTTTAGATTTGATATAATTTTCTTTTTTTACAATTTCTTTGCGATATTTTTTAACAAACCTATTTGCAGTGTTTATTTTTACATAAATTTCTAACTGAAGATCTAAAAGTATTTTTGTAAATTGTATAATATTTGGGTGTGACGCATAAAAAAAACTTTTAAATTTTGCATGAAATGACTCGCACGCATTAGTGGTCCTCTGCAAGAAGTTAACTTCTGAGGCCCAAATTCTCGGAGGAAAATGTGAAGTTTCGTCAACATAATTATCTACAATGTAGTCACAAAATTCTAGCACTTTATTATTAGTAGGCGCCATTTCAAATAATTCTACGTAAGCATCACCCACATCCTCACAATTTAAAAATGGCAAGCCAAAGAATAATTTTAAAAAACTTCCTATTTCAGAATTTTTATTTTGAAAATCTGTCTTTAAACCAATTGAATTAATTTTCCGAAGCCACGCCTGACCCAAATGGAATCTACAGCCAATAATTTCTGCAACAGGCCACACTGATTTTGCTGCATTATGAATTGCCTGTTCAAAATCAATCACAATTTTTTTTGGCCGTAATAATAAATTATAATCATCACAAATTTTGGTAACTTTTTCAAATGTTTTCACATATACATCTGTGTGCTTGTTAGGTAGTAAACAGAAAACTAATGGAACATAATGCCCATTATTGCATCCATGAATCGTGAAAAATTGGTAAAAAAATTTTGAACAATAATTAAATGTACCGTCCATGTAAATGTTTTCAACACGACACAAGAAATTTAAATTGGTAAAACACGAGAAAATTATTATTTCATTTTCACTGTCCGATGATAATAAAAAATGTTCGTCTTTATTAGTTTGTAGCTGCATTTTGTCCAGTGTCGCAAAAACTTCTTGTGTGGTTTTTGGTAATGGCGGCAGTACTTGTCTTCGAGCCATGTAGATATTCCGGCGAATTAAATTTAAATCATCCGTTGTTAATGATTCAGTATCAGTGCTGGTTTTTAATTCTTGATGAATTATTTTCGCCGGTTTTTCAAAAAGATCTGCAACTGACTGCAACGCCAGCATACTTCACCACTTAAGGACACTCTTGCCTTATGAAATTTATAATTATTAACAATTAATAAAACACTCCCTTTCGAACTGTACATAGAGGACACTTCCATTTTTGCTGCGTCTTTACTTATTGCAAACGAAATTGAAACTGAAGACAAATTATTATAAACAGGTGCATTATTGTGCTACCCTACAAACAATAGTGTGAGGAACTGCAGACCTGTCTTAATCCTACCCTCCGTTCGAAAAGGGATTAACGCAGGTAGATGCGAGGAACTGCATCACGTCCCTTGTGTTTATGACGTAAGTGCTTCAACAGTTTATTACTGATAGGTTTGTGACTTTTTGGTCAGATTGGTATTTTGTTGGAAATCGTTACTTCAAAAATTACTTTTTGGTTTTTTTACCTATATGAGACATTCTCAAAAAAACTACGAAGTCACAATTTAGTATAATTTCGAATAAATTAACCATGAAGTGAATTTAACTTGAGGGTCGTTATTTTTTTGGGTGCCATAATGATTATTACTTTCATATTTTTGTAATTCAAAATTATTGTCGAAATTATACTTCGACCTACTTTTGGTCTCAGAACATTGTTGATATATCATTTTTATGACCAAACTAAATGTAAGAAAAGCCTTTTATACATTTTATCGATATGGAATTAATTTCTAGAACGCGTTACGCTTAACATTTTCTTAGAAAAACTGATTATTTTGGAGGCGAATGTTAAGTTAAGAGCTAAAAGTATCCATATTATCAGTAAAGTATGCCCGGTTTATGTTTTCGAAGCTAGGGACCTCTGAATTGAGCGTGTTTTACTTTGTATTATTTACCAATATTATATTATTGTGATTATGTAGAGCAAGCCACCATAGTTTGGAAGTTTAGATCAAAACTATAAAAGATAAAGAGCTAAAATTTTGTTCCACGTATCGCCGAGGAGAGTAGAAAATATGTTTTCAGTAGTAATAACCTAAGGACATTGATAATTGTTCGAAAAAAATTTATGACAGACTTCGAAAGCTTGTTGCTTGGAAACAGACCGACGCCGTAGGCAGAGGTCTGTTGCCTACAAGCAACAAGCTTGAGAAAGTTGTCATAAAATTTTTGAGCATTTATCAATGTCCGAGGGTTATTCGGATAGAAAATTTTTTACCAATCATAGAATGACAACCAAATCGTGACATTTCCAAATATTAAATATTTGAAACTTCAAAATCGAAATAAATCAATAGGTATGTGTCCATAGCAACGTGAAAACAGCCCATGGTCTGTTTTCAGTGTAATGTTGACATGATTGGCTGAGATTGTTCATATGATATAAATTGAAGAAATTTGATTGGTTCTTGGAATTGTCAAAAAATTTTCAGAGTAATGTTGACATGATTGGGTGAAATTGTCCATATTATTATGATAAAAAATAAGGAAATTTTATTGGTCATTGGAACTGTCAAAAAATTTTCAGAATAACTACTTTATTACGTTATCATGTTATTATGACGTCGTTGAAACAGTATTATTACGTCTTTGTGTCCGTTACTGCAACGTTTTCACGACGTTGTAGTTACCACAAATGTGTTCCCCATTTTGGTAGTGGTTACGTGTTAACGACGTATTCAGAACAGAACGTAACAAAGACTGGCAAAAATGACTAGATAGTCAGTTTTACGGTTTTACGACTTAAACTGTTAGTTGGGTTTGCTGTCTGTGCTTGTTTTGGAATGAGAGAATTAATTTAGAGTGAATAAACTGTGTTGTAGGTATAGCGAGTTATCCATCTAATTAGTTCAAATATTGAAGCTCCATTAAAATACCTATCAGTATAATATAGTCCTAGTAAATTTTTTTCTACTAATGTTTCAGGTAAAATCGCAATTCCGTTGCTGAGAATAAGAAACGGTGAGAGAAGGTGGTATGCTCTTAAAGACAAAAAACTGAGGACGAGGGCAAAGGGAAACGGTCCACAAATTTTGCTGGAGATGACAATTATCTGGAATCCAATTAGAGCTTGCATCAGGACACTTAATCCAAAAGAAGAAAAGTATATGCAAACCGAAGTAAAATTTAAGCGACAAGTTTTCGTAAAAAATGTCTTAAGACTTAAAGTTTTTGTTATGTACTTTCTGGAAATGGGTAAACTCTTCCAGTAAGTGTTATTTTTTTTATTCAATACAGCCTAAAGTTGATGCATCTAAAAATGTAGAAGTAAATGCTAGTTTATGTAACATACTCCTCATATTCTAATATTGCTATACACTAAAGTAAATCATAAAGGAGATAAAAACTACCTCTCACTTTGCGCGTAGAAGTCTTAAGCAGCACTGTACAGACTGACTTTCCAACGTAGACCAACGCCAACGGTACATGTGCTGTTAACGACCAAACCAAAGAATACATCAACAAAAAGAAGCGAAACTCCGCATAAAACCATATCTAGGTACATACGCCATGTTTTCAATTAGTCTTCATATTCTGTAAACAACACCTATGTAAATTGAAATTACTGTACCGATTTATGCATATTTGCTAATTACCTCGTTGTTGAAGCGAATTGCATAAATAGTCTTTTTTTTGATATATTTCATTTAAATAAAAAAAAATTAGTCTTCACAGTCTTGACAGACCGAAATTATATCAAGTGGGCCTCCACAGACCCAAGTTAGATTAAACTTTGCTTGTAGGTAAAAATTATTTTTCTACACCCACATGTATATTATCTATTTCCTGCACAGTTTACAGAATGGAAATGTAGGCCATATCTGTTAACTGAACGTATATGAAATCCACCAATCAGCATTCGCGTTTAGTACTCGTCACTCATCTTTTTTCCAATTTAATGAAACGTCAAAATAATTTGTCAAAAAAAAGTCTCTCCCAGAAGCAGTAAATCGAGAATATTCATTAACAAAAATAAACTTAAATAAAACAATCCGTATAAATTGATAACAGATACTAAAAACAAAATAAAATAGGTATTTAAGGGACTATCGATGGACATCAGGTCTTATAAAACTATTCAATACTTCCGACGTTAAACTAGAACAAACCCCGATAGTTGAGTGGTAAACATATCAGACTCTCACGCGGTAGACCCGGCTTCGATTCCCCGTGAAGACGTTTTTTTTAATTGTTCATTTTATCTTTAAATAATTATTCTGCTTGATATTGATAACGACAACAGGTAGATGCTTGAGATATTTAGCAGAATATTCATTATTATAGACAAAGGTACTTCGTGCGGGAGTCCGACTGGCAACATCTACTTATAACAAAAGATTAGTGAATACATAAAATTGAATTGCTACGATTATGAATAAAATTGTTGAAAATTTTTAATTCCAAGTTATATTTATTTTACAGTTTATTCAATTGTTTATTTTCTAGATATTTTCTTAAATGGGTCGTAGAAAAAATAAACTGTTCGACTCGTGTGGATTGTCCATATCGCACTCGAACGATTGAGCACTCGTGCGATATGGCCATCATATCCACACTAGTTGCACAAACTACTATTTTTTAATGATATTTTTCACTTGTATATTGTCAACGGGAAGTGCAGAAGTAGCTACTGATGGAAAAAAACCTACACAATACATTCAATAAAACACAACTTCATGCTAAATTACTTTTCCTCAGTGTTATTTAAGTGGAGCTGTAAACATTTATTATTATTTTCAATGTAAGCCAAAATTAACTGTCACCTTCAAGGTTATTTATTTTTGTCCCTTCAACATCAAAGAATTTTCGCCGGGCTTCACTTCTTGTAGAGTGTATTCTTTGGCAAAACGCTAGCCAACGTCAACTTTTCATTTGAAAAGCATTGATTCTGATTCACCGCTCACACCAAAACCAACGCGTTCCAGCATATACATGACAGCACTAGCGGTGGAATTTTTATTAACCAAAATTCAAATTTTAACACTCTGTGATCTTTTACAATTACCTATAATATCTTCACTAACTCGGTCAGCGTACTTAACTCTGTCTTTTTAACCTCTAGCTATTTCCGCGCTATCTGCTATTTACTGCTTACTACTGGCAGGGCCGAGCTTTTGACTCTTATGGTAGTCGTTCGATAGTCGCTGCAGAGACATGCTGCAGTTGCAGGGGCCGAGGCAAGAGGCAGAGACACTACTATTCAAATGAATTCTAATGATACAGCGTTCGATGCACTCTGCAGCAGCAACTAGCTTACTAGGTGTCTCGCCCTGTCTCTGCTTCTTGGGCGCGCATCTGTGTCCGTACCAGTGTGGAGGCACGAAGCAGTCGTTCTGCAGCAATCGATGTGTATTGTTGTGTTATTATCAAACAAAAGATAAAATAGTGAACAATGGATAAAATAGTAAAAAATACGCTATCGCAATCAAAGTCGTCACAATTTTTAGGGGAAGAAGATGACCTACTTATAGATTTAGTTTAGCTTAGCAAAACCCAATTTTATACGACCTTAAACTAGAAAGTTACAGAGATATTGTGAAGAAGGAAAGATAATTCTAACCTAACCTAACCTAACCTTAAACTAGAAAGTTACAGAGATATTGTGAAGAAGGAAAGTATTTGCTGCGCTCTCCTGCTTTTCCTATATAAATAGTATAATATTAAATCATGATCTCCCTCTTCTGCTAATATAATTCGATTGATAATTCTATTCTTATTATTCTACATCCTTCTTTCTCAACAGCAAAAGAAGTACTGATCTGTTATTCTGTTGCATGCTACGAACGAGCCCTCTAGGTTTCTCCTGTCCTATCTCGGTCGCTTGCCTCTTGCCTCGGCCGCCTGTAGCTGCAGCATGTCTCTGCAGCGACTATCGAACGACTACCTTTACACTCTTTACCGACTTTGAGAATGTGGGATTTTTTATTTTACGAGTGCCGTGTTTTCGTGTTTATCTAAGTTTGTGTTTGCGTAGCCTTTTTTTAACTTTTTTAATTTAAGTTGATTAGTTGAAAACCAAAGAGCAAAGAGTAAAGATTGCGATATTACGAATTAGGAAACGAGATCAGCGTCTATTTGATTTATTTTTATTAGGGAAATGTGAACGGACTGAACGGTAGATTTCAATGCTAAATATCTTCTGTATGTTCCTTGTGGTATAATATTCATTCTTTTTTTAATTTCTTGGGAAATTAAACCACAATATTTTT
>CAJUYG010006142.1:0-12625 GCA_910591675.1 Galerucella calmariensis
CTTTGGGCCACTAAAAAAGGCGTTAAAAGGTAACCGTTTTCAGTCGGGCGCAGAAGTACAAAACGCTGTGAAAGAATTCTTCCAGCAGCAGCCACAAGAATTCTATAAGCAGGGTATACATCGGAGAATCAGTGGGATATGTGCCTCAATTGTAGTGGTAGTTATTTGTAACTGTACTTGTCAATAAATTTTTCCTGGACAAAAGATGGGTTTCAATTGAACAAGCCTCGTAATACACCAACACAGAGTTTACCTCCCAAAAAAGATAACTTGGTTATCGAAACGAGCGTAAGATGTTGTAAGTGTTGGTGTAGTGGTAGCAAACCGAATTCAGTACAATGCAATGCAATAAGGGTGGTCAGTTCGTGCGGTAATAAATTAATATCCCAAGTAGAAAGTTACCAAAAATTGTTGAGCACAATGAGAGATTTCCTTCCCTATAACTTTTATAAAACTCCTGAACTTGTATGGAATTCATATATTATTATTTTATACTTACTACGAATTGTGAGTGATTCATAGGCGTTGAACTGAGATATTCCATGTTAGAATAATAGGAGTAATTATTATAGCAGTTCGTCGATGAATTGGTACTACTTAATACTGAAGGTTGTGTAGACGTACACCATCTATGCTGGTCCAAAGAAAAAGAATCTATGGATGCTGGTGACCATATGCTTGAATTTGCTGAGTTGGTGTAAGTGGAACTTGCAACCTAAAATTTGAAAATGGAAGTTAAAACTTCTGGGTGGAATCTAAATAGGCAAGCAAATAATGCATAATCGGACTTTTTTAAGGTGGAATTAATTCTGATTTTATAAAAATTAATTCGAAATTTACGTTTATTGTATACCCATTTTGAATAAATATTTTTTATTTCAAAACATTTTCAGCTCGCCATCTTTTAATTGTACATCGAGTTATTTATTTCAAATGGTATTATAGCTTACTGTTGGTGAACTAGTGCTGCCACAAGTAGGGAGTAGCTGAGGCTTTGTATAGTTCGGGCTATCTCTAAGGTGTGGCGCAACAGGTACAGATGGTGGACTTCCAGATGAACTGAAAATGATAAACTTTAGTTACAAAATAAACGATTCATTACCGATTATTTCATCCATTGAAACATTTAGAAAAAATATAATTGCGTAGTAGAGATATGAAATAGTCAATAATATTGTGTGAATTAACAGACTAATTGAAAAGTACTTCATAGCAAGTCCTTATATTTTTTCGCTACTATACACATTAGATCACCCTGTATACTTCAAAAAACACTCATTAAAATCAACGACGTCTATATATACGACCATAAATATGGATTTTCTTACCTGGTACTAGTATTATTATTGCTGGAAACAGAGACTGGTGTTGGAGATGACTTAGTAATGAGGTTGGTGGTAGTTTTGTTTTTTAATCTGGTGGTTTTCTCCGAGTTTTGCTGTTGGTTGTGTTGTTTTTGCTGTTGGCGACATTTCGCTCTTCTATTCTTAAACCACACCTGCATAAAAACAGGTACATCGTTAATGTAAAATAATATTTCGACCATTTCAGTTTAAGGAGTTAATTTATGAATTTTTGATTAAAAATATTCAATAAAATAGTCTTAATTAGGATTGTTGATTATAGGCTTGAACAAAAGTGGACCCAACGAGCGGTACGGGGAGCCACTGTGCTCTAGACCAGGGGTTCTCAAACTGTGGGTCGCGACCCCCAGGGGGGTCGCGTGATGTGTCCAGGGGGGTCGCGGGATAAGGAGGAAAAAAACAAATCAGTCATAGCTGTAGTTTTTATTAAAAACAAAATTTATAGGCTACACAAATTTGTAATACACATACAAGTTGAAAAAGGCCTAATACTATTTAATGGGAAACATGAGCTTGTTTGGAATTAACCAATTTTTTTATGTCCGGATTGAGTTTTGTTATACACAAAAGAATGTCATTTTCCAGGGTCAAACGATTTCTTGATTTTGTTTTGATATTCACCATTATGGAGAAACCTTGTTCACAGTTATAAGACATAGAAAATGGCATCAAAGTCTGTAATGCTTTTGTGGACAGTTCTGGGTATTCATTTTTAATACCTATCCAAAATTTGGCGATACAAGCACTGTTAAAAGTGAGTTTTGCTGACTGATCACATTTTGATCAGTTGATCATGTTGACGAGCAGTTAGCTCAGCTTTTGTTACGACTTGATCACTGAACGGATTGACTACCCACAAAACCCCACTCGTATCCTTATTTGGAATGTAATCTGTCAGCTGTTCAATCAAACCTTCGAGATGAGAAGATACTAGGGGGGTCGTCGAAATATTAGGTCTAAAAAGGGGGTCGCAGTGTCAAAAAGTTTGAGAACCCCTGCTCTAGACTTTTATAAGAAAAGCTTGGAAATCGTACAGATAAAGTAAGTAGGTAGTATGTTTATGAAAAATGATATGGAAATCATTAACTAAAGACAATCGGAATTTCAGAGTAAAAGGAAAACAATTGTGTTTTTATATTAGTCACTTTTGTAGTGTCTATCCAATAGTGAAGGGTGCTAAAGAACTTTTTGGTTTATTTTATACACAAATTTTGAAAAAGCTTAGTTCGCATACTATTTGCACAAGTACAACAAGGATAATATATGAACAACACACTACACTACTTGAAAGAGAGAGAAGAATTGTTCAACTGTTCGCTCAGTCCCCTCTACCAAAACAGGTAGGCGTGTGTTAATTGCCCTTCTATTCTAACAGATGCTGCCAGAAGCGCAGATTAATTGGTACCAATGGAAATAGAACATTTTTTCATATGAATTTTTCAAAGTAATGGATTTTCAGTTTTTATAATTACTTTATCATGCTTATTGCAAGAAATAATACGACTCCATGGAATTGCAGTGTGTTTTAAATAAGTTTTTTTTAATTGGAATTTAATATAATGAAAATTATTTTGAAATGTGTGTGATGTAAAAGATGTTAATACCTATAATAATTGCACATGTGCAATTAACGTTGGAATTATTGTATTTTATGTTCTCGTTTCATTGTTTAAGCTTCCAGATCACTTTATTGTAAATAAAATTCGAAATATTTATTGACATTAAAGCAGGTTAATCCATTCAGTTAATTCAAATACAAAGAGATATAGTAATTAACGAAAAATAAGGGCACAACTTAACCAAAAATTATATGCAACTGAAATTTCTAATTTTTTTTAAATATTAAGAACAACAGACAAGACAATCTTTAAAGCCATAAATAAAATTACCTTTCTCCAAAATCAACGCTCTTGTGTATACGAAAAGACCAAAACCACATTTTCTTGCCCACGCAAATTAATAAGCCCAAATAAATTAAGTGTCGTGGACAAAGTATAGTATTCTACTCGCAATTTATGGCCATAATTCACTTGGGTGACTTGCGCCCCTCGCCTGCGGCTCGTGACGCAAACGTCACCCATCGTGAATTATGGCTATCATAAATTGCTCGTTTAATAATATACTATTTAACAAATAGCACATTTATGAAAACAGTTTAGTAAGCCCTGCATTACTTATATGCAACGGCTGCAGTGATTCTTGAAGTAGATTACTGTGCTTAGGTTTTTTCATTTCGAGGATAGATGGTGCTGCCTATGTTACTAAGAGACATCATTTTATATATTCTAAACATCAGTTGCTGGAATATTGTTGTTTATGTGCGTTTTAAAAGCAGACAAAAAACAGCTGATTAAAAAGAGAGTGAAAAATGGAAACCAATTTCAAGTAAGTGTGATAAAATATTAAAAGTACATTACTTTAACCTTAAATATCTTTAGTGTAATAATTTATAAGTATATTTTGGACCCTCTTAGGTTAGATATAGGAAAACTGTATTGTATTTTGTTATCGCTTACCTAAAAGTTGTGTATATATGCAACGCTAGGCCTTCCCATTACCGTTTTTTTACAATAAGTCATTATGTGTCAATATAATATAGATATGTGTGTCTTTTGATAAATACATTATTTCAGAACGTATTTTTGTTCAATATAATATAGATATGTGTGTCTTTTGATAAATACATTATTTCAGAACGTATTTTTGTTCAGTTAAGATTTGGGGTTGAACATTATGGGATTAGAGTTAACAGGAATCGTATTTGTCAGATGGGTAGATAATAATACTGTCACTGTGGCCTCCACATGTCATGCATGGAGTTGAGCTAATATCCCAAGTAAGAAGATACTTGCAAAAGGAAAAGAAAGTCATAACAGTTCCACGACCAAATCTGATTGGAAAATACAAAGCATCAATGGGAGGAACCGATTTGATGCACGAAAATGTGGGAAGGTATCGCAAAAAATGGTGATGGCCTATATTTTTGTGGCTAATAAGCCCCCCAAATAAGCTAGTGGCCTATATAGAGGACACGAAACTTTTGGAGTGGAAGTAGATAACATTGGGAATGGTACAATGACTTAGGTCAAGTGCCCGGGCTGTTGAGCACAACCCAAACGTTTGAATGAATGAATGAATGGCTAATTGACGTCTCTATTCAAAATGCCTGGGTCTGATATAAAAAATCTGGAAAGACTGTCACTCAACTTCAGTTTAGGCGAGAAATAGTAAATACTTACCTGTCAAAATACGGTACCTACCGTTTCAAAAGGAGCTGGAAGGCTAACATCTTGGTTGAGCAGTAGCCAAGGAAACAGAGTTAGTGATGGTATTAGATTTGATAAAACCGATCATTTGTTTGTCTACAAACCAGATCAGAAAAGAAGGCGTTGCGCGATGGAAATTTGCAACTCAATTACAAGAACAATGTGTAGAAAATACAACCTTGGCCCATGTTTCACATGTAATCTAAGGTTTCATACTAAGTAATAAAAATAGGTAGTTATAAAGCCTAGCGTTGCATATATGCAACACCCTTTTTTCTTACTTAAAGGTAATAAAAAAATTTAAAACTTACCATAGTAGTTTTATTATCCCTATCTTAGTACAAACATCTTAAAAAGGACGAAATAAAACGAAAAAAATTAATTCGGGCTTTCAAGGGTTTTAATAGAGAAAAATATTATGAATGTGGCCACCTAACAGCCCAGAATTAAATCCGGTTGATTATTCAATTTGGGGAATTTTCGAACAACAATTTGAAACAATCGAGCAGCTCAAAGCAAGAATGCAGTTTGCTTGGAACAATTTTGAACAGGGTGCAATAAATGTGGCTATCAATTTATGACGCAGACGACTTCAAGAAGTGGTAAACAATAATGGTGGGCACATTCATAATATTTTACTCTGAGTTACTAAACTGTTTTCATAAATTAGTTAATTAGTTAAATTGTTATTTAATAAAAAGATGGTATTTCGTGAATCCGGTAATATCGGAAAATTTCCTTCTTACTGAAGTGTTCTGGATAGTTTATCTACCGAAAATACATACTAGTACAATTTTAGCTAAGACAGTTTTCATTTGCAACTAGCTCAAATGCACTGTTATATAATTTTTTTTATAAGTCCGACCCTGTACATTATTTTTGCTTCCAAATTCACAGTCATGATGAGGACATGTTAGGTTATGAGCCCTGCAAATAGAAAATAAATCGCCCAAAAAACAAAAAAAATATTTTCAATTAAAAAATATACTCCTTTATTTTGTCCCACAGAGTGTACATCATATTGAAGAACATTTATTTTTATTATCGTTTTCAAAGGCTGCAAAAAGCGCATCTCAACAACCGGAAAAACACTATTATTACCGAACAACCTCTAGTAATTACCAACCCCAATAAATCCCAATAAAACGCAGGGTGTTCCTACATCATTACCCGAACAATACACAAACGTGCCAACAATAAAACATTAAAATACCTACCAAATGACCGTTCGAGAACTAACTGCACAATGCAGAAAGCGCAATAATAAATCAGCGAGGTATACAAGAAACAAGAAGGCATTAGAAAACGATCCATTTCACCGTTGAATACTTGAATGGCAGATTGTTACCTTATTAGCCTACTAGGAGGATGCGTTAGCACGTTTCGCATTTGTTTCGCCCACGGCTATTGTGATACTTGGTTATTCTGACACCCTCTCGTTTTCGGTCGTTTGGAATAGCGAACACGGTAGCTCCTGGGGGCGTTTGTAACCAGGAACGGATCCACAAAAACTTTACTTTTAGTATATTTCTTTAAAAAGGTGTTAATCAATTAAAAAAAAGTATAATAGCTACCAAATGTCAGCTGATTAATGAGATACTGCAAGTGCCAAACGTGTTGGCGAGCGAAAGCGCAGGCATAGACTCTCCCAACTAAATTACTATTGGATTACGATAAGCCCCTGCCGGTCAGTGTCGTACCTATACCACAAAAAGTATTTAGACAATGCCAAAAGCCAACAGAACTAATGATACGCCTCTATACCGAGCATTTACATGTCTTGCAAGAGCTGTAGTGGGAGGTAAAATTGAAAATGAGTTTGTGCACATGGGGGCGGGCTCGCCATCACGTTTGGCACTTGCAGTATTA
Source organism: Galerucella calmariensis (assembly GCA_910591675.1). Lineage (NCBI taxonomy): Eukaryota > Metazoa > Arthropoda > Insecta > Coleoptera > Chrysomelidae > Galerucella > Galerucella calmariensis. The sequence goes on from CAJUYG010006142.1 coordinate 6,500, forward strand.
CATTTTTCCAAAAACATACATGACACTTACTAAACTCTCTTAGCTCGTCATGTAAAGGTCTGTCCCATTTCACATTGGATTTATTGACAATGAAAATGCTGACCCATATGCCAAAGAAGCCACATTTACCATAAACACGATCCAACTCCCATCAATTTTGGATTCAAAAACTCAATCAAAAAATCTTGACTAAAGTTTTGGGTTAACAACAAAACAGCTAAATCCAACATCTCTTACTGTATTTAACCAGGAGAGACTAGCACACGATCACTCGATGGGTTCAACCTCACAGTTTACTGTTACTGCAACTGTACAGTGTGAAAATCCTGAACCAGCATTTAAAATATTAAAAACTGCAGCACGTCTGTATCTGTAGAGTAGGGAGGGTGAGTGTGTAGGCTCACAGCACTTAGGCCACATGTGACCCATTGTACATCCTCCCGAGGAGTTGTCCTCCTAGGTCATTGTCCATCCTGTCCTTCTCAGGAAGGTGTACAGGTCACTAGGAGACATCTCCTTTATATCGGCAGGTGTAGGCCAAGACTCACCGAACACACACTCTCTTATTGACGATAACTCCGGACACTCGCATAAGACATGCCTGACAGTTTCATCTTCCTGTTCACACATCCTGCATAGAGGTGTGTCCACTAGCCCCATAGTATGGAGGTGTCTCCTTAGTTAACAGTGACCAGTCAGAAATCCTACTGTTAAACGTAGGTTTTTCCTGGTCATCGCCAGCTTCCCAGGGTCGCCCAGGGTGATCCTGGTAAGATTGCATCCTATCTCTTGAGGGATTGAGCATGAGTGTTAAGTTTGGCTAGTTCCGCAATTGTCGAAGTCGTTAGGCCGTAGGTGTCACTGGGTCCTAGAATTTTTAGTTCAGCGGCTTCCCTGGCTAAAGAATCAGCAATGCGATTTCCTTTACTCCTGTCGTGCCCTTTAACCCACCTCAGGATGATATTGTTATCTGCCGAGGCGTCAGCTAAATCTTGGTGGCACTCTAGTACTAGCCTCGATATAACACATTGTCTGTTCAAGGCTAATAGGGCTTGTCTACTATCAGTGCAGATTATTATGTTTTTCCAGAAATTCCTCTTCTGGTTAGTTCTTTTGTAGCAATTGAGATACCAGCCAGTTCTGTTTGAACCACGCTGGTATTGTTTCCCATTCCCCACTTAATCTTTAGGCTTAGTGCTCTCGAGTAAACTCCACATCCTGAGCCTTCTTTCATTTTTGAACCATCTGTATATATTATATATGCGTATTGCATTTGCAGCATCTGGCTCTGTGTTCTGTTTTATTTGAATTTTGTAGGGTTTGTTAAACAAAAACCTGGGTTCAATTGCATCGTTGGCTGCCTGCAGCAGAGGTAGCGCAGTGAGCGCTTCCTGTCATAGGCTCAACCTCAATCGGCCCACTCCTACTTCGGGGTTTACACCAGTCGTGCAGCACGTGGTTGTACATGTACATCTCGAGGTGGTGATGGGTGAACGCCTTAGGGTCTTTGCGCCGAATCCGGATTGTCAAAGACTGTCTGTGATGCTTGTGAGAACAGACCTTAGAGCGCCCAATGGGATTTATTGGCTGAGGTGCTAGGCTCAAACCTCTGGCGGGGCCGAACTAATCAATTAATCAATCAACCCTCAATTTTTTGTCCGTTGATTGATATCAAGGGATCTTGTTAGTTTCATTATAAGTAGTTAGGGTTATTATTACATTTTTGTTTCTTATAATAGTATATTATGTAACGACAGTCACGTAGCTATAGCTTTTACATGGGGAGGGTTTTGGTTTTTTTCATCTGGTTTAGAAGGTTTAGAAGGGGAAAGCTTTATTGAAGGCGCCGCCTAAGGCAAAAAAAATCGAGTACCACGACCTAAAGCAATTTTTCAAGTTCAAGAAATAATGTCAAGTTTTTTTTTTAATTATTTTTTTGACTTGGCTACATCTAAAAGTATTTTTAGACATTGTTTTTCGTTTTGACCCCTTCTGCTGAAATGGTTATAACCATGTATATATATTTTTTAAAGGAGATGTCCCTTCTCCGGTACCACCTCAGCCTCTTGGGCTTATTGTGGATTCTCCTAACATTCTGACTACAGCCTATTCAGCCAATCCGTTCCCTGTATTAGCTCATACAGGTTCTTTACTGGATAGTTGTAGAAGTCTTCTGGAGTCATTTGGGGTCTTCCATTTAGTTTCTGCCTCCTGTGGTCCAGCGTCTCCCAGCTGCAAAATATGTGCAGAGCTGTTTCAGTGTCCTTTTTGCTTCTCCTGCATGTGAGGTCTCCGTTATACAGCCCTATTTTGTTCAGGTGCTCCTTTGTGGGAAAGTCTCCCGTAAGAAGCTCGGTTATGGTGCGTAGTTTGTTCCTGCTCATTGAGAGCAGTTATTTTGCTACTTTTTCTAATAGTTCTTCTATAAATTTCTTCCCATGTGTTTACCTGGGCGTATTCTTCCAGAGTTTTATGGATTGTTCTTTTACCCACCCTTTTAATCATGACCTAGTGGAGCATCTGGGGATGCCCACAGATGGTTCGGGTCCGTTCATCAGTGTTGACGACCCTGCTCTTGCAAGTTCGTCAGCTTTTTCATTGCTAGCGATTCCTTTGTGACCTAGGACTCACTCCAGTGTTACACTGTCGCCAGTCTTCTAAGTTCTTCGCCGCATACCAGCCGAGATGTTACCTGTATATTAATTTGGGTGCACCTATTTTAAAACGTGATAGATGAATACTCATATTGCGGCAGTATGCTAATAAAAAATTATTGTATCTTTGTTGTATTTTCTATGGGGAGGGTTTGAACCCCAAAACCCCCCCTATATACGTCCTGTGCAACGATCATGTAATAACTATTACATGAGAGTTTCATGCACTATTTTTTCTACGACGAATTTTGCTTTAAATAAATATTTAAAAAATGTACTACTCACTACTCGGGACTCAACCCAACACGTACAGATCGAAAACAACCTTATGCGGCGCCTTTCCTCACTGTAATACCGGACCACATTGTTAAACTAATAGCATAAAGTGTATAGATTTGTTACTGTTATACAAAATTAGTAATAAATTATTGTAAACAAAAATTGATAAGTTTAAATATGTATCCACCTTGGTCATTAAGTATTTTTGGTCTGGTGCTCGACATTTCTTTTAAGAGCTGACGCAAAAGATTTAAACTGTCGTAAAACACTGTCAAACATTCTACAAAAAATATCGGGTTTGCCTACTTGGGTATTTGAAAATCTAGATTTTTATATTGGTCAATTTTTCAGTTTTATAATGAAAACCAGTGTTATAATGAGTATCATTATGAAACTGAAAATTGGCATTTAATCAAAAACTTATAGTATAGGAGTAGAAAAAATGTTTTTCGTCCAACTTTTTGAACACACTAGGAAAAAACAACTTGGTCGTGTTAAATGCTTTCATATGATGTTAATTTTCAAGCAGTTTGAGGACTTATGTTACATTGAAAAAAAATAGATTTTGTATTGGAATTATTTTTAATTTAATATTATCTTGTCTTGAATTTAATAAAATCCGGTCCTGTAATAATGTGCTTTTTTCTTCTGAAGCTTGTTGACGTTAACGAATTGTGTTTGCTTTTTGAATAAGTAGCTTTGATGCTCGATTGCTCATTTTTTAATTAATTTCCATTTTGATGCTTTTGCGAAACTATGGATATTAATAAGAAGAAATAATTTCGTCAATTGTAATCATCTTATCTTGTGTATGTTCTTGTGGTGTATTCATTTTTCTTCTTGTTATTTTTTTAAGTCTTAAACTTCAAAATATCATTGATTTTACTTAATCTTGATAACGATAGCTGAAACGCTACCGAAACGGAGAATCGACAAAATATTGTGGTGTAATCATCTTATTTCTTGCTCCTGATATACAGGGTGCTCCGTAAATAAGTCCGTCACGATCGTTAAGAAATATTCAAAATACCCAAAAGCAACTTTTCTCTAACCTTCTTAGTTTGTGAGATACAGGCTGTTGAAAGGTGCAGAAGCAATACACATTTTATTTCATATCTTCTTGGGGGATGAAAGCACAAAGTTAAAATCTTTTGTATGTTATTGTCTCTCCAAAACACATCACCAGTATTAATTATGTCCAATTCTAATAAGCCACTGGCGTGGTACGAGGGGTTCGTAGACTTTTATTTTACCATATTTTTGAAACATCCTGTATTTAGACCTAAAGACTTTTGTATGCAATTATTTATTGAATTTACTACATAAAAGGTACTCCTTGTTAAACTCGACAGAACACTCCATTTTCAATATTTTTTACTTTTTATTAAAGTAGGGACACTTTTTTAAGTTCATTAAGTCCATATCGATCACTTTGAGAATCTCTTGTTTTGAATAATCAGAATCTTAAGATAGTTCCTGAATGACTTTTATTGACAATAGAGTACACGCATCTTTCATATTTTGCTTGGATATTAATTTATAATAGTGAATATGATATCAAAAATTACTAATAATAGGAAATAAACCAGTTTCCATTGGAAATTACTCCCAAATTTTAAAATAAAATTCAAATTTCAATGCACTTTCCGACCACAACCCGAGGATTTCCGAACGTAACCGATGATACGTGTGATGTCATATGTCTTGTGTTTACTTATGTCAATATGGCCGGTATTGCATTAGGTTATGTGTAGTTGTCTGTTTATATTGTAGTTTAATCAACTATTAATTGCTTCATCGACGGGAAAATATCATTTATATGTTTGTTTGAGACCATTACGTGTTTGTGTGTGCTTTTTTATTTCTAAAAGTCAACGTAAAGTGAAAAGTGGACATAAATATTCGATATTTCAGAGGATATTTTAAAACTTTTGGAAGAATATATTTTATTTACTAGTTCAGTGTTCAGTGACGATTCTTTCATATTTTGTGAGTAAATAGATATGGCTAGCGAAGGTTTTGTAAAAGCACAAACTGATAACTTGCCCAAAGTAGACTCATTTATGCTGCTTGAATTTATGAAGTCAAACAGGTGCTTTAATGCAGAGGAAATAAGAGAAGTTAAAGCATTATCGTAAGTACGATTTAAACTATGATTTATTTATATAATATATACCAACCATATTTCGATGTGTGGTCATAAGAAAATGATTGTTTTATGGTTGATTCCCAGACATATAGGTACATAACCTCAAACTATTTGAAAATAAAAATTACCAGCATAGAAGTAGGTACTTTTAAGTGTATTTTTGCTGGCGCCACCAGGTAAAGTAACATATATTTCGTCTGGAGTTTCAATAGACGTTGATTTACACACTGGAACAATGCAGCAATACAGTTTTTTTTGGCTTTATCCATTTTTGAAGCTTGCAGAAACAAATAAGGTGACAAGAACTCCGAGCGTGATACACGAATAAGAACGTAAACAAATGACGTCACACCATGGGGCATCCATCTTTATGACGTAAAGCGCGTTTTGGCGGACTTTCAAATTTTATGATTTTTAAAGTGGTTTTAAAAGTAAAGTTTATATTTTTATGAAAAAATAGGCATGCAAGGTGTTAGGAGGCCTGATAAAGCTTCAATTCCACCAATAGCAAAATGTATGCTTGTACCCTATCCTCTTAAGTTAAGACCATAAAAGCATCAAAAATAATTTTTCTCTTACTTTCTATTTTGTTCAACCGATCCTGAAGTTAAAATCTACCTGTATATTTTGTTTTTCAATGGTTAGAAGTTTTCTTTGCGTGATTTTTAGCTTCATGAAATGTATATCCTAGAAAATAGATACATTTTCTATTTAGAAAGAAAATCGATAAAGCCTCACGACGAGAATATTTCTAGCGTAAAAAGAAACCTTACAAGTATGGGGAAAATGAGAACAAAGGACATATCATGTAATGTGGCGTATAGAGTCTCATTTATTGATTTTGAATACGTGCCTGTATACTGTATGTGAGTAATTATACGTCTGCAATGCTCTTTTTTTGTATTAAGTCAATTTAAAAAGTAAATAAATATACAGGGTGGAGCACTATGAACGAACTATTCTCTGGCGTCTTAACGGCAAATATAATTAGAAAAATTAAGACGTAGAATTATGTAGATCACTTAGGACTATAATTTGAAAATA
>CAJUYG010006143.1:0-12624 GCA_910591675.1 Galerucella calmariensis
TATGAATAAACTGTGTTGCCTTTCTTTATCAAACTTACTAAAATTTGAGTACCTCTATCACCAACGCTATAGGGATACATTTTCAAGGATTTACTATACCAGGGGTCTCCAAAATTTTCAGCATTAGGGCCAAACTGAGCTAGGGTAAGTGCAGGAGGGCCAACTATACTGGGTGGCCACTTTTTCATTTTTCACATTTTTTATATGTTGTAGTGCTAGAGATGTAGTTTTATTTTTCGCGTGCCGTAGCTTGGAGACCCCTGTACTAGACAGTTAAAGAAATGAATAACACAGATTAAATAATATAAAGTTTCAATTATTGTTGCCAAGTTAATATGTAGCAAGGTAACTTTAGCGGAAATACCCATGTCGTCATTTAATTATAATGCTAATGGAGGAAAGTGATATTTTGGAAAAAAAATACCGTTTCTTAAGATACAGTAAATAACTTATTGATATATTTATACAGTGTGTAAAAGCCAAACGGAATAAATTTATTATTAATAATGTACAGGGTTATTCATTATAAATTACCCACCCTCCATCATCGTTATTTTTACTTTTAGAAGAACGATGACGCACACCAAAAAGGATATTATTTCAACCATATCAATTATGCATTAACAATAATGGTGGACATTTCGAATATCTTTTATAAGTTATTATTTTCAAATTCTCTTAAATAAATCTTTGTTTTCTGTTTAGTATTGGTACATATTTTGACTTTTTCTTTCTTACTGAGAACCATTTTAATTACTGTATATGAAAAATGTCAATTATCAAACATATTAGTTGTCATTTTCATAACTTACTTTAATAAATTATCTTTTTCATATCTACAGTTACTGTAGGTAATTACTAAAACTAAGATTTACAACATTTCATAACTCAAAAACGGTACAAGGTAGGGGTAACATATTATATATTTTTGAAATCAGAAAAAAAAGTCCATTCCAAAAATGTGAAAATATACAGGGTATCCCATTTAAAAAAGAACTATTATTTTTTGTATCCCCTTAAATTTGAACGCTATTGAACTTTTGATGGAATATTAAGAAAATTCAGCTGTAACCAAACAACTTTTACATGAGACTCTTTTTTTCTAAAAGTAATAATAAAGATGATAGGGGGTGGGTAATTTATAATGAATAACCCTGTACATATTTAAAAAAAATCTTGAGACACGTGGAATTTTAATTATAATTTGACATTATTTAACGTGAAAATGCGAAGGTACAGTCCCAAATTTTTTCATTGGAAAGTATAAACTTGTGATATATAGTTTGAAAGGTCTCTTCATTATCTATTCAAAAATGATATTTATTTGTTGGAAACCATATAATTGGTCCCCTTTTCCCTAAGGACTATTTGAATGACGATCATTATTTGGCACTTCCTCAAAATGATTTTCCGAGTTTGGCAAATTTAAATCCTGATCTCCGAAACCCTCAAGTTCCAGTGAAAACAATATGGTTTCAGCAAGCACCAACGCAATGTCCGGAAGTACTTGGTGGATGAGGAGGCGATGATCCATAGAATGGCCAGCGCCATCACCTGATCCTACATCATTAGATTTCTTGTTATGGGGATATGTAAAGAGCATTCTGTACAAAACCAAACCTTTAAATTTAAATGACATTTTGAACATCTACTTCATCGACATTCATAGTTTTTTCTATTATTTTAGATTTTATTACGACATTTTGAAAGCCATTTCTAACATAGATTCTAGTTATAGTAAATCTTTTTTATTTTCTTTACTGATTGTTGTTGAGATTGTAATTTTAGGTTCTAAAATAGTTGTGTCAATTATTGAGAGTATTTATTTTGTGGTCTGATGATGGTTGTGTGTAGAAGAGGAGGAAACAGATCCCCAAATTATTTTCGAATATGTAGCGCTCTTAGAAATTTGGATGTTATTAAAACATGGTATAGTCAAAAGCGGGTTCAAAGGTCACTAACCATATGTATCAAATCAGAAGACACAGGGGTTACCAAAATGTGAGATTACAAATATACCCGGAGAAAATAATGATGGTTGATGTTTCCTGCACACTGGTTGACGAATTTCCACTTTTTCATTAATTCTCGAAATAATCTATCAGATTAGGTACCATTTTTTTTGCTTGAGGATGCTTCTTATTATTCATATTGTCAATTTGAATTATTGTCAAAGTAACGTAACTGACATTTAAATGAAAACATCGCTAATGGAAGACTTTTTAGAATCGCTGAAAACTAAATACATAATCCTTTTTTCTCCCGTCAAAATTGCATAAGTCTGTCTTATTCATCTTACGGATTTTATTTGGAAGTTATGATTAAACGCAATAAAAGAAAACAAAAACGGTTAGTATGTCGAATCGTATAACCCGCATGATAAGACTGCATTTGACTATAACAATCGCCCCTACTAACAACTTGGATTGTATTATAGTATGCATGCGCTCTGCACTTCTGCTCATTCCTACAGGTAGTATCCAAGTAAAATGTGCATTTTTTTACTGCATCGAAATGATGCAATAACTTTAAAAGTTTCCAAGGGGATGAAATGTGAAATGCATGATGAAACCACCCAAATTTAGTCATATTTACTAAAAATATTGACAGTTAATTGTCAATATTTCATAAAAAATATATATTTTTATTTTAAACACAATGTTTACACTACCCCCCCGACCACCTAAAGATTACTACATAGACGATGTAACCAAAAATCTTAGATCGTCATCTCAATATACAGCGACTGATAGACCGAGGGTAACGCAAAGCAACTTGGCAAAACATTGCGTACCGATAGAATATGGAGATGATGAAATACCCGAAAAAGTACCCGTAGTTATTCATCCAAAGATTTTAGAAAAGATGATGTTGAAGGAAAGGTAATTATTTAATTTATTGTTATAATACATAATTTGAATCTTAACCTTTTTTGTTTTCAAAGATACTCCTGGTTAACAAAACCAGGAAAAGAAGATTTTTACATCCATGAAATGTTCAAGAAATACTCAATGGACAGTGATAAAGGAATCTATGATCCGAGGTATATGCATAAAGGTATACGTTGCAGATATCAAAATTAATTTGATCAAATATAAATAACTCTTTTTAGAAAAAATATTTAATCGATCGTATCAATTTGAATTGGACTGTATTGAGGCAAGTAGATTAGATAAATTACGCGTAAAAAATGAAACTGAAGATGCCGAATTTGAAGGATCTTTTCGAAGACTGATGAAAAAGCAAAAAGAAAAAGAAACCCCGCCGATACCGATCGTTCCGTGTAAAGCACAACCACCAAAATGGTGGCCGGTTACACCGGAACCAGACGATCCTGATGTTGAAACAGTTAATATTGCTCCCGTGTATACCAGATCGTCAGCTAGATGGATCGAAGAACCGAATTTGACGGCTTTTGTGCAAGACAATCCATGTCAGAGGAAAAAAGATATGTTACTGTAAGAATATGTATACATTTTTTAAATTATTTTAAAACCCCTTCCTTCCTTTCACTTGGCAAACATTCCCAACAACCTTATTTGTTATAATAAAATAGAGCAACACTTAACTTCCGCATACTTCCACCAAACTTCCATATACCTTCACATACTTCCATATCACTACACATACTTCCACAAAACATCCACATACTTCCTTATACCTCCAAAAAACTTCCACATTTCCATATACCTCCACATACTTCCATATACCTCCACAAAACTTACACATACTTCCATATACATTCACATACTTCCACCAAACTTCCATATACCTTCAAATACTTCCATATCACTACACATACTTCCACCAAGTTTCCACATACTTCCATATACCTCCACATTCTTCCACCAAACTTCCATATACCTTCACATACTTCCATATACCTACACATACTTACACCAAACTTCCACATACTTCCACCAAACTTCCACATCCTTCCATATACCTCCACATACTTCCACATACTGCGGTGTACTCCTACTTCTACTTGCGGTTTACCCCTCGCACTTAAGTAAGTCCTGGGGCACAAGAATATTGTAAGCAAATAAACGGTGGACACCCTAGATATGCTAGGGTCTGCAACTGTATTAACTGGTCCTGAACCAGTATTTGGAATATCAAAAAACTACTGCAAGTTGTACATCTCGGTGGATTCAAATTAAAGGTAAACCCTATAGGAGCGAAATATTGAACCTCGACAGCAGCCTGATAAGGAAAGTGACGTGACTAGGGCTAGATAACCAAAGGAAGGATATCTCTAAAAAGGTCCCATTGAAAAGACTTGAGCCTGATAAGAGCTATTGATCTGTTTACATAAACGGTATAACCAAGGTTTTTTTTTTCAAAAGGAGCCGTCCCTTCGCCGGCACCACCTCAACCTCCTGGGCTTATTGTGGATACTCCTAGTGTTGTGACTTCAACCTATTCAGCCAATCCGTTCCCTGTATAAGCTCATACAGGTTCTTTGCTGGTTGGTTGTAGAAGTCTTCTGGAGTCATTTGGGTTCTGCCATACAGTTTCTGCCTTCTGTGGTCCAGCGACTCACAGTTGGATAGTATATGTAGAGCTGTTTCGGTATCCTTTTTGCATCTTCTGCATCTTCTTGCATCTTCTCCGTTATACAGCCCTATTTTGTTTATGTGCTCCTTCGTGGGAAAGTGTCCCGTAAGTAGCCCCGTTATGGCGCGTAGTTTGTTCCTGCTCATTGAGAGCAGTTCTTTCGCTACTTTTTCTGATGGTTCTTTTACTAATTTCTTCCCATGTATTTGCCTGGGCCTGTTCTTCCAGTGTTTATTGTGTTGTTCTTTCAACCACCCTTTTAACCATGACCTCGTTAAGCATCTGGGTATGCCCTCAGCAGGTTCGGGTCCGTTCATCAGAGTTGACGATCCTACTCTTGCGAGTTCGTCAGCTTTTTCATTGCCTGCGATTCCTTTGTGACCTGGGACCGACTCCAGTGTTACACTGTCCCGAGTCGCCAGTCTTCTAAGTTCTTCGCCGCATTCCCATACTAGCCGAGATGTCTCCCTATAGCTCTGATGTGCTTTAAGGGCAGCTTGACTGTCACTGTAGATCCTGATCTGCCTGTTGTTGTAGGCTCTCATATTATTTGCCCTTGCACATGCAAGTATTGCATAGACCTCTGCTTGAAATACAGGGGCGTATTTTCCTAGCGAGACGATTCCTTCATATTTGCTCGTCTTGCTGTATATGCCCGCTCCGGTGCCTAGCTCATTTTTTGATCCGTCTGTATACCAGATCAATTAATTCGCTCTACTAAGTGGTGGTGCGTTCTCTTCCTCAAGCTCCTTTCGATCTTTCATGACAATCTCGAAGTTCTTGCGAAAGATATATCTGGTGGTCATGTGGTCTGTTGGCATTTTGAAAATGTCACCATCCACATGCCTTATCTCTGTGTGTCATCTCCCATGTGCCACGTCATGGTTTAATGCTTTTTCCAGTCGGGTTTTAGTGCTGCCCTTGCTTCGCACATTATGACACAATGTAGCGGAGGAATATCTAGCATTGACTCCTGCGCCGCTGTAGAAGTAGTCCTCATTGCCCCTGTAATGCCAATGAATGCAAGTTTTTGGAACTTGCTTAGTTTTAGCATAGCAGAGGATTGTCTGATCTTTGGCCACCATACCATATGCCTATGTGATCCTGGGAATGACAACCATTTTGTACAGCCAGTGTACCATGCTGGGTCCAAGTCCCCATTTAGTGCCGTGAGTGCGTCTGGCAACCATGAAGGTCACCTCTGCTTCCTTGATCACACAGTCTAGTATTGGACATAGAATTCCTTAAGTAGTTCTTTATTATTTTTAGTTTAGGAAAAGACCTTCAACTACTTGCAACGGTTACGGGTAATGTAAAAAACATGAATGTTGTACATGTACATACGTTTGGCACACTTGATGCAATACATTTATTCCTAATCAATAGATAATCAGTCAACTGGCTGATGTTGCTTATTTCATTACTTATGATATCGTCTTTGAATACATTTCTAAAGCAAATCTCTTAATTGACCAAAGCATGCTGAGTCACATGCAGAATATCAGCTTTTTGCGCCCTCCTAAGGCATGGTTGCATTGGCGTTAGTTACGCCAAGGGATAGTTATGTTTAAAAAGTCGAACTCCATCATACCACTTTCGAATACTTTCAACCGCATGTATGTATGTATTTTGGGGTGACATTCACTGAGACCTAAAAGATCTATTGTGCCCCTTTATTTCTACTCAGTTTCTGAGGAGAGTCTCAGAAACTAGTAGTACCTTTAGTCCTATTTCCCGGAGGAATTTTAGAATGTCTGCAGGCTTCAACTTAGGCAAATGTTCCTCTTCTATTCAGTAATATCTTAGGTGCTGTGCTCTAGGATTCTGAAGTGCTGTGCAGTTGGAAAGTATGTGGATGGAGGTTCCGTCTTCCATGCCACAAAATCTACGTTCTTCTTTCTCCACTATTTTGAGCTTTTTCAGGTGCCCATTCAGGCGACAATGTCCCGTTAGGATCCCAGTTAAAACTCTTAGCGCAGTTTTACTTTGACTTATGCATTCTTTTGATCTCAACAGATTGTAGTCATTCAGAAGAGTTTTCGATTGTATAAGCCCTACTAGAACTTTCCAATGGTTAGATCTTCTCTTTTTCTCGGCTTTACTTATTTCTTCCAATATTACATTGGGGCTGATTCCGCAAAAGGGTTCAGGCCCCCAGAAAGGTATTTCAGTCCCTCTCTTTGCTAGTTCATCTGCTATTTCATTTCCTTCTATTCCAGTGTGTCCTGGAATCAATAGTAATGTGACTATGTTGTTCTCGCCTAGTTGATTGAGCTTGTCTAGGCATTCCCACACCATTTTGGAACTGATTACACAAGAGCTCAGTGCTTTAACGGCTGCTTGACTATCCGACATTATGAGAATCCTTTGTCTTCTGTATACTTTATCAATATTGAACTGGGCGCACTTTCTTATGGCTTGGTTTTCTGCTTGAAAGATACTTGGGGCTCTTCCCAAGCTTTCAGAGTGTTTGGTTCCTGGCCCGAATACTCCTATCCCAGTTCCTTCTATTGCTTTTGAGCCGTCTGTGTACCATTGAATGGCATTCTTTCCAAGTCTGGTAATGGTATTTGGATCCCATTCCTTCTTGTTGCTCATTTCCGTAACGAATTTCTTTGAAAAGTTATTCTTTTTCATCATACCGTCTTCAACCGCATAGGAGATAGCCAGACGGGAAATTTGAAAGTTAAACATTAAGTATTGCGGTTCGATTCCCCGCTGTGGTCTTTTTAGTATTCGAATCGTACATTTTTTTATTAAACCAGAACGAATTTAAGGAAATTAAAAGTGCATTTGAACTTATTTTTACAACGACATTTCCAAATCTGTTATTATTTTTTATTAACGATATTTTTGGTAAAAAAGTTAGCTAGTTTTGTACAAGAATCCCTCTGTCGCATCTTATAAATAACACAGTGTATATAGAAAATAATACAACAAACTAGAAACACACTAAAAGAAAAATTACATCAAACTTTAAAATCAAACGAACTATATGTTGCAGTTTAGACAAAATTTTGAAAATATTCTTCAAACGAATAAAGACACATATCAATGGGATAGATTTTTGTTTTCCCTTTAAATTTATGCACAATATTGTGGGAGACTAAAACATTCTAAAGCTTAATACCCGTAATATACCTAATGTTTGGCAAGTTTATCTGAAACTACGGGGCATCGGTAAGAGGCGAGGTTACATGGCGGTATCTGTCATAAACGTACAAATGGCGTACGGTACCTATTTTACCAAGTAAAACTGAAAAAACAGAGGTCACTGACAATACCAACGCCACTGGATAAATCAATATCAGTCAATTGAGGAAGTGAGAGGGAAGAACACACGCACACGCATGCCAATAAGAAATCAGCTTTCGATAAAAATCACCAATTATGTAATTCGGAGGGTGTGGTAATAATGGTTTTCGTACAACGCTGCCAGAGCTTGAAGAAGCCCGTAACAAATTTGGAAAAGTTGTCATCTTTTAATATTCATAAATTGAAAAAATAATGTTAATAGAAAAAAATCCAAGGAAACAAGCCCATTAAATATTAAAGTTCAACAAAGTATATACATGTTATTTCATACAAAAACCTAGAGAAATCTAATTTATATCTTGTGCCATGAGCATATCACTAACTAATTGCTTTCATTTCCATCAACTGATGTGAATAAATTCAATATATCAAGGCCATACACAGTTAAAATTCTCAAATTGATAAAAACAGGTAGACAGGCCTACTATACAAACGAGATGTTTGAAATACTCCTTAGAATTCTTTTCTTTGTCAAAAAAAAAACAAATTAGCAAAAGAATGCAACTTTCCAAATACAAATTCTATAACTAATCTTAGAATGTATTTCATCAAATGTTTTCCTTAAATTTAGTTTTTGAAAACATGTAGAATTTAACATTTTTGATAAATGTAAACAATTCATTTTAAATGGACAAATCTGAATCAAATAACACTCCCAGAAATATTACATTTTTAATTTTTGTTAAACTCATATGGTATCTAAAAATCAAAAAAATAAATGTTTTATACAATAATTGAATGCTTATTTGTTGTTTTGTTCAATTAAATTATTTTTTATTATGTAATTATTAATTGTTTTATATTTCAAAGTCGGTGCCAAAAGTAAATGTCTGCCTTCACCTTGCATCACACAATTCGTGGGCGCTTATCAACTTAAAAATTTAATCTCTTGTTTCAAGTTTACTATTATACTCGTAGTAGAATAGCAAGGTTCATAATTTCACTTGGCACCGACTTCGAAGTTATACAACAACATTTATACAGCGTGTAAACGGGGTAAGATATCCTATAAGTAGGTGAAAAATGTTTAAATATTAGTTTTATTGAAAAATGTTATTCTTGATAAAAAGATTTGCTTGTTCTGAAACCTCATAAAAATTAAAATAAAATTCAAGTTTTTCAAAACCCGTTTCATTTTATAGCCAGTTTTATGAAAACCGTATGAATTTTTTCACTAAGTTTGAAAATAATGTAGTAATCTATTGGATGAAAATTTGGAAATGGGCTCGTTTACTAAAATTTTTAAATCATTTTCAACTGTAGTAAAACAGAGTACTAAGGATAAAAATATGATTCTGAAAATTTTATGTCAATAGAATATGTCGTTCTTCTAATACAACCAATTAAACAAGCATACCGTAGCGGGGCGAAGACTATGACTGTGACGTCACCGCATATGAAAGTTAATGTGCACTAACATTACGCTTCTGACTGTAACGTGCCTCGCGTAGAATTTATTTATTTTGAATTACCTACACAATTTTGTGTGTATAAAAAAAAATGCGTGGACCTAATTTTAAAAAAGCAGACTCATTAAATCTTCCAGAAGTGGACTTGCTAATGATTATGAAGTTTTTTAATAAAAAACACGAGTTTATTAAATTATAATTTTATACTATGTGACACATCGTTTTTGGCTGTTTTCCGGCCGGAATGATTAAAAATGTCAATATTTTCATAAATACATGCTCTCTCAAATGATATACAGGGAGATTCCAGATGTTTTATATTATTCCTGGTCTGGTGGACAAAGTTACGGAGATAACGCTACAGGTTACTCAGTAAAAAATTGCAATTTTTTTAACTGCAGACTGTCCAATTAAAGAAGCTTCTCCAAATGCTATTTATAATGAATGTGTAGTGGAAATTAAATCACTAATGTTGAAAAGAACAAGAAAAACTTATTTTGATGAAGCAGGTAATATTTGTTCCTAATGTTTACATCCGATTCAGATGCACATGCACCTCACTGGAGAAAAAAAGCGATATTTGTTAGAGCTGATCCGGACTTTGAATCAAACAAAATAATTTCTTTTAATTCATATAATATACGCCAGTTTTGTTGATGATCAACTGAAAAAGATTACCTGTTTTTTGAAAAAAGCAGTATTTAATAAAATTTAATTTGTGAAGAACTGATCCATTATTTTATTAAATAATTTTAAACATTAATACCACCACAAGCTATAAGAACAATATTATCTACGTATTTTAGAAAATTTAGATTGATACAAACGTGTGGTTTTCAATATGGATTCACAACGTATTTTATAATGTAATTTATAACGATTCTGATTGAAGGAAAATGGAATCCTAAAAATTCACAAAGTATGTTGACTTATCAGTGAATGCTTTGAGTCTTTTTATGCTTTTCTGCCATTCCGTTTTTTTTTTGCATCCCTATTAATAGAAATAAATGTTTTGTTAGATGTTTTAATCGTAGTACTTTTACATTCTGGAACCGCACAATATTTATAGCTTTTTTTTACTCTGGTTCTTGTCCATTGTGTCGAATAGTTTAAATTATTTCTAAACGTTCTTATATCACAATCATAACACTGTTTAGAGTTTGCTAAAACGTATAATAAAAAATAATAAGCATATAAGCAAGCAACTAGCTAAGTAGTCATCTAACTGAAAACAGATCGGCGCGGTATCCGCTCTCTGAATAAGAGATTTCATATGCGATGACGTCACCCCTGAAATTCGGAGAGGTGCGCGTTTAATGTTTATAATTTTTTTAGGCGACTTAGGAGTCTCGCAGACGTCTAATTTTTTGCACATCAAAATGATAAGCTCTTCCTAATGGTGAAATAAAAAAATATGTAAATGAGCCCATTATTTATAAAGGTTGACAATTACTTGGTACATCGTAAACGTCACTCACTAGATTAATATATTATTATTTGCGAACTTAGTTTTCATAAAACTGGCTATAAAATGAGACGGGTTTTGAAAAACTTGAACTTTATTTCATTTTATGAGGTATCAGAACAAGCAAAACTTATTATCAAGAGTGACATTTTTCACTAAATCTAATATTTAAACATTTTTCACCTTTAGTACAGGGAATGAAGCTCAAAAAAGGTAAAACCTCGCAATTTTTTCGTCCAGCATGGATTGACTTGAAATTTTAACAGGAGGTAGGTGATAGCCGAAGGTTCAAAATCTATATCGAACCGAAGGGCGCTAAACGGTTTTTAGGGGTGAAAACTACCCTTATTTGTCAAAAATCATAAAATAACATTTTAAATCTGAAAATGGGTAAGATTTGGTTTGGATAAGTTGAATAATGATTGTTTTGAGCTTTGGAATACAATTTCATCATATTTCAACTCTTAAAAAGCAGCCCCTGTTACAGCTTAATGTAAAAAAAATCACGAATCCTTAAAAAATGATTTCGCCTCTGATTGATTTGCATAAAAATTTGGGATTAGGCTCAACTCACCCTCTGCTTTATATATCATGTCATGCCGACGAACCCTGATTGTTTCTTAGGGGTGAAAACTACCCCTAAATGTCAAAAATTAAAAAATAGCATTATAAATCTTAAGATAGGTGAAAATTGGTTTGAATTAGTAAAATGATGAATTTGTTACATTTCAAAATACAATTTTATACTTGTTCAACCCTTAAAAATCAACTGTTATTAGTGTTATATGTAAAAAAAAATTTTTGCCAAGAGAAAAATAATTAATGCTAATAGGGAAAAAAAATGTGTCACGTGCATTAAGTAACTTTTCAACCTTTAAAAACCACCCTTCACAACATTGGAATTTTTATAAACTATTTTAATAGATATTTCGTATATATAACGCCCCACTGCCGAATAAACCGATTTTGTACATTATTATGCCTCCAAGTGCACTATACTATACTATTGGAATTTTTCGAAAAAAAAAAATCAATTGGTTTTTTTAACGTATTTCCTTTATTTTTGATGATAAAAAGTTTATTCAAAAACGATTTTGTGGGGTTTTTCAAGAACTACAAGGATCTGTAAGTTAAATCTCTTTAGACCCTTTCGTTTTTAAATGGGGTGAGTTTAAAGGGCTAAAAAAAGGTGGTGCTCGTGCGTAAATAGACTTTTAAACGGCTATATCTCGTCAAATATTAACTGTACAAAAAATCTACTTACAGGAAAATTTTTGTCATAAAAAAGCTACAATTTCGTTTTTTAACTTTGCTTGTACCTCTAATATTTTCGGAGTTATTTTGAAAGAAAGGGTAAAAAATACAAAATTATGAAAAATAACTTTTTACTTTAAGCCATAATATTTCGAAAACTGTGAATTATAAATTGGTCAAACTTCTTGGACATATTATCCATAAATGTACAAAGAGAATTGCACAGGGGTAAAGATCAATTTTAATTAGAGGGGTAGTTAGGGGGTTGTTTTCACCGATTTTTTTGTATAAAAAATTCAGTACTGACATTATTTTTGTCATAATTCACTCAATTTTGATGCTACAGACCTTTTTTTTGAAGAAAGGTCTAATAATGCTCTTTGAAAAAGATTCTATGAGTTTTCTACGAAAAATGCATCATTTTTCCGGTATTTGACTTTGAATCCATCACATTTTGCATTTGGGAAAAAAAGCTAATCATTGATGGGCCATATCTCGGTTCCTATTGGTTTTAGAAAAATTATAAAAAAAGTGTTTTGCTTGTTTTTTTAAGAGCTACAATTTTGTTTTACAAAAAAATGTATAGAACATTTTTTGCTTAGAATCATTTTTTCAATCGAT
>CAJUYG010006144.1:0-12623 GCA_910591675.1 Galerucella calmariensis
ATATTATTTCAAGACAATAGCACAATAAAGAATTTCTTTTCATTTTGTTGCTGAGCTTTGAAGTCGGTTAGCAGAAACTATATTTCTTCCATTCTTGGTAGTAAATATATCAACGACCAAGCTTTGATTGAACGTCATTTATCTTATTTCAGGAAGGTCTCTATTCGTATTATATTGAACTACTGCTCTGAGTCAATCAATGAAGTGCCTTTTACCCTAGCGAATATTACCTTCATAAATTTAGTTTCCCCTTCGACCCTGTTTATGGAAGAAGTTGGACGGTTATTTCGATTCCTGAGCAAAGTACATGTACTGGAAAACTAAACTGCATTCGAAACAAAAGAGATTTGTAGTAACCAATTAGTTCACGACCGATTTTCACGGGCGCAATAAAAAATTGTTAACGTTACAATTTCCGATACAGTGGGAAATTTTGAAACAAACTTCCAGTAAACAGACATAAACTGGAAGCTATTGGTACATTCTCGTACAATTCAGGACTAAAATGGCATTCTTCCACATTGATCTAAATAAAAAAAAAATTTGCTCAGAATTTGTATGGTATCCGTTGAATTTATGTTAATATTCCAAATACATTAAGATACATCAGATGAAGAATTTGGTATAATTCGGAAACTAGACAAAATTTTCACTAGCACAAATGGGAAAAATAATTATGAGAGAAATTATTTTAATAAAAATTTATTAAGTACCTATATAAAATTCATAGGTATTATAATAATCTAGTCAAGGAGGTTAATTTTATGCTGGTTAATTCGAAAATAGGCAGCCACTTAAAGTTAACTGATATTCGTGAAGAAGGGTGTGTCAAATCCAATAATACAACTTTGGAAGGTAGGTACCTAGTTGATGTTTCCATCATCATTCGCTACGCTCAGCCTCCAAACATTGCTGTTGACCGGTAAACAACGCTTACCGTTCTTGATACTTAATATACTATAAATATCTGGAAAATAGTAACTAACAAAAAAAATGGTAAGTTACACTAAGTTGGCACAAATTACTAACTATTTGAGACGCGTATTCAACGTATTGTCAAAGATATTATGGATAAGTACACCATTTTTTGATATTTTTTTTCCAGCCCATTTAGCATGTGTTCAAAAGTGTTCAAAACATTGGATTGTAAAAAGTGGTGCATATACCCCAACTGATCCTCAATAAGTTCACGCCCTATTGAACACTCAATGGAATAACGGCGAAGTTTTTTGAAACCATTTCTTTTTTTGTCCCGTTGTGGGAAAAGTATTGATTTTTGAAGCCCCTAGGTGAGCATTTGATTTTTAGTCGCTGTTTTTCCCAATTATTTCTATTTTTTTTGCCATGAAAGGCTTTAAACGAAATATGACCTTTTTAACTTTACCTTAGCTTCATTGTTCTCAAATTGCCTGTTTCAACCCGAAATATTTCAAACAGCTGTTTTGACGTACCTAATTGTTAATGAATTGAATTCGAGACAATCATTTATAGCTTTCAAATAACTTAAAAAATCTGGATATCATTACCTAAAGGAGGTCAAAAATGGCCTCTCTCTACATCACTTAAATGTCATCTAAATCACTGGTTTGACATTCGAAAAACGTCACTTCACACTTTTGTTTTTTGTTTCGCAAATCTCACATCAAGCGTATCTTTTGTAATTTATATTTAATATTTCGTGATAATTTCGTAGTTTTGTGTCAATTAATGTTCCAATGACACTCGTCAGCCATTGTCTGTAATCTTGGGAATATAATTGAAATAATATAATACAGCTCTGTTTTTTCCTGTGGGCGTAGGAAAAGTATAGTAAGCACCTAGTGTCAAAAACATGTTCGGTCACTCGTTTTAATCAGAAAACTGGTGACTAAAGTAACACTTCCGAGATTTGGTACCTATATTTTTTCTCATTACGTTAATGCTAAACTGTCGACTAGCTGACAAATGACCACTAAAGGTCAAATATTCAATCCAGACGCTTGACAACTCACAACAACCTGTAATATTAATAATGGAAAATTATTATGCCCATAAAGTGCACATTTTTCTGTATTAAATGTCACTCATTTTAAATTCAATGCATAATTTCTAATTTCGTTACTTGACAGCTGCTAACTATCTGCGAAATTTCCGAAAAAATCATTAAGCCAAAATAGGTACTTGCATAATCTTATGTATTTCATGTGGCTAAATACGAATGTGATGTGAAATGTTTACATTGTGAAACTTGAAATCTTTCAAAAATTGAAATACAAACACTTGGTTTTGTATTCCCTCGAGACTGGAATCGTAATCAGCGGCCCTTACCTATCGATTTTGGAAAACATCAATTAAGAATTTTTCTATTTAGTGAATGTTCAATACATGTTTATTTATAGTTAATAACTAATTACGGGCTACTTACCAGACAACAAAACTTATATTTTCGAGCAATCAACATCTTTCTCAATAATTTGCGAACAATTTTGAGGTGATCCTAGTATTTTCGAAATATTTTCCGATATAAAAAAAATGTCAACTTTATCGACACTACGCAACACCTGTCGAACCCTATTATAACAGCAGCATGTTCTGAATGATTGCCACATATGCAATTAGCAGGCGGCAGCTATTCGTACCAGAAAATGTGAAAAAAAGTTGGGATAATAGAAATAATACCTACCTTCCTTAAATAACCTTCATGGAGATTTTTAAGAAAATTAAAACTAGAATCATCTGTGGATAGGCTAATAATACTAAGTAGTTGATGGCCACACCCAAACAAAAAGGTAGAACGTGTCGCGGGACACATGGTAGGAACTTTAGTTCCTTTTAAACAAATTTTATGTAATACATCTGACGTTATAGATAAACGATCTGCATATTCTTTGGTGGTCCAGTAGTAAGCATACCAGACTCTCACGCCGTAGACCCGGGTGCGATTCCCGTGAAAAAGTTTTTTTTTAATTGTTACTTTTATTTTCAAATAATTATTCTGCTCGATAATGATAACAACAACAGGTAGACATTTGAAATATTTAGCAGAATATTCATTATTATAGATAATGGTACGGTACCCTTCATGAGGGAGTCCGACTGGCAACATCTACTTATAACAGCATCGTATATTTAAAAAAGGAAACCGTAGCATTATACAAATTGGACATTCAAGAACTGTACGTTTACCACAAAATTAGTGGAAACATAAAATTGAATTGTTAAATTTTTAAGTTATACTACAGTTTATAGAATTTTTTATTTTCTAGACTTTTTCTTAAGTTGGTCGTAGAAAAAATATGCTGCTCGACTCATGTGGATTGTCCATATCGCACTTGAACGATTGAGCACTCCGCCTACAGCGTCGTGATCAAACTTCGTCCTCGTGCGATATGGCCATCATATCCACACTAGTTACACAAACTACAATTTCTTTCAAAATATGCCCTTTTACATTTAAAAACAACCTGTCAAATGTCAAATCAATAATTTATCCATCCATTTTCAAGTTATCGAATTAAAACATTAAAGTTTTTAAAATTTCAACACCCTGTATTTCGAAAAGTAAATGTGCTAGACCCCTTAATCGCGCAAAAAAATTATGGAAATAATATTAAAAATTTATCCGAACAAATTCAAGCAGATCACCACCACTGCGAATATCAGCTTTGCATAGAATTTTAATATAGCATCGGTGGTTCAGTGGTAGAATGCTCGCAAACCACGCGGGCGGACCGGGTTCGAATCCCGGCCGGAGCATATGAATCGCTGTTTAAAAGATGTAAGATGTTGCGAAAACTGAATGTTGGTTCTTTCATGCCAGTTTCCATTGCATTCCAATCTATATGTAGTCATTCTCGCTTCCGCCTTCACAAAAAGAGAATATTGAGAATGGCTTTCATTGCCACAGTCGGGCTGCTACTCATAGAACCCGTTATGCACAGACAGGCCAGCCTCTGAAGTTTTGATAGCTCCAGTTCGGCTTTTCTCCAATCTGTTTTTGCCCACCAGTCAAGCCTTATGAACGAAGGTCCAAATTTTTTGAGAAACACGCTGCTTTTGGACGGAAGTCGCATTTACCTTAACGGACACATTAATACCACATTGTCCAGAATGGATTATCATTGGGAGTGCTTTATCTTGAAATGGGATCACTGGTTTTCATTTTGAAGTAAACAACGTGCATGCAGATGCTTCTATGAAGACTGAATTATCATCTACAGCTTGCGTGATATCCTCGAAAAACACAGTTTCAAGGCAATTAATGGAAGCAGTGCAGCATTTAAAGTTACTGTTGGAATAACCCAAGAGTTACTGATTCATGAAACTAAGTTACGTCTGAAAATTTTTGAAAAGCATAATTTAAAGTTCCGTGTTATTTGAAATTATTTCAAACTACCTCAAAAGTACCACATGAAATCCGTTGACGACATGTAGTATGATTTTTTCCAGCAGTAGGTTGTGGAACATGTAGATCGTATTGTGAAGATTCGTAAAATTTCCATCTTTACACTTAATGTCCCCTGTATACATCTTTTGGAAACCTATTCAATAATCGATTAGAAACATAACTTGTTAAAATTAGGTCTGTTGATTCTATACATATTTGTTACATTTGATATTTGAAAACACATCACTCAATACTGGAGTTTCTGTAGCTAATTATGTTCAAAATATTCATTTGATAATAAAGCTTTATTTATATTCAGTATTCATTAAGTTAACCGAGTATTACCACCTGTTAGTACATCCAAAATCCACAATCGATAATTGATTATTTTGGCTGGTGGTATTTCAAACAACATGTAGAGTGGAAATTGTTTTGCATACAGTATGTCATCTTATTATTATCATTATTATTTATGAGGTGTTATTTTGGAGTATATTGACCATCGACTTCAAATATATTTATTTTTTTGGAACTTTAGTTCTTTACGTCAGGTTATGTTTGAGCGACCAGGGGTCGCGACGCAAAAGATCTGACCGTTACGCGTTACGTCACACTACGTTATGTTACGTTGCTTCGTTATGTGCCTTGCTTGCGTGCTTGTGCCTTCTTAGTCTCTCTCTCGTTTACTGTTTACTTTGAGTGTAAACACCCAAGGAGTAAAATTTGGTACTCGAGCTCGATCCGTTTCAACCAGAGTAGTTTAAATTCAATTTTTAAAGGTATTAACACGGCATATCAGTATTCTTGGGCCAAAGTGACAGTTTTCTCAAAGCATAGAGTGAAAATAGGTCAGCTTTCGCGTAAAATTGGGTGAAAATAACCTAAAAAAACTGAATGAAGTAACTAAATAAAGAAAAATTAAATAAAAAAATACCGTAAAATGACCTGAAGATTGATGTCAATTTAATATGAAAATGTCAATTTTGGTCCCAGTCTTTGAACTATTTTAATCCAACAAAACAGACATTACCTATATACTTTGGCAAGTTTATCTGAAACCGTGAAAGGAATGCAGTCGAAAACATTCGACATTCCACGTTTAACTATGAAAAAACTGAAGTGCTAACTATGTAGTGATAATAATTATAAATGGGCAGCGTTGTACGAAAACCATAATGACCACACCCTCCAAATTACATAATTGGTGATTTGTATCGACCAGCTGACTTCTTATTGGCAAGCGCGTGCGTGTGATCTTCTCTCTCACTTCGTCAATTGACTGATATTGATTTATGCAGTGGCGTTGGTATTGTCATTGACCTTTGTATTTTCAGTTTTACTTGGTGAAATAGGTACCATACGCCATTTGTACGTCTGACAGATATGCGCTATGTTTTTCTTCGCCTCTTACCGATGCCGCATATCTTCAGATAAACTTGCCAAACTATAAACACCAATGTTTTAAACTAAATAAGTCGACGATTTGGTCTTTGGACCAAATTACTCCACACGGTGTGAACTTACCTAATGACTATCAAACACAAACTAAATGATGCAGCCTGCTTCAAATTTGATAATCTATAAACTGCGCTGTGTTACCTATAATTTATTTGAAATAATAAGGCAAGATAAATTGCAACGGCGACTCAATGTGGAGAGCACCTCAGGTGTGAATTCGGAGACCAAACTAATATCAGTTCAGAAAGTAGTTCTACCGGTTCGCGGGTAATCCTACTTTATTTAAGTTATTGAAGTTAATGAGATGATAGTTGAAGTTGAGGAACCAAATGAATTTAATAAGTTAATAAATCAAGCTAAGGAATGTAATTGAAGTTAATCAAGAAAGGTGAATGGGCGCCACCCTGAATAATATTAGTCGACTTGTTTTTCACCCCACAACTCTCTATCAACAAACCTGGAAATGCTGGAAGGGAAGGAATATGAACAACGTTGTTAAATTTACAAGTTGTATAATGATTTTAAAACTGATATACAAGTGAGTGTTTATTGTTTTATGTTGTTTACGTTATTTGATGTTTTACGTTGTTTTACAGGTCCTAGGTGTCTAATGTCAATCCATGGGAATTTAGTTCATGGGAGCTACCTCATAGAAACTACTTCATCGAAAGCTCTTCGTTCGGAATGTCACGTACACATTGGCAGGTACAAAGTGGCAGGTACAAAGTGCATTCACATTGAATGTACTTTGAAAAAAAGTTTGAGGTAAACCTCCCACAAGAAATTGAAAATGTTTAACCTTATCGGTCCATGGTTCGCAGGAAAAAGGAAGCTTATTTTTACTACTGGCTATTAAATTTTTGTAAATGGACATACGCTGCTCACATGCTCAGCTTCGAGAAAGAATTTAAATATATTAGTAGTGTGTTCTAATTTCTCTCTCTATAGGAGAGAAGAATTGAAATATTTGACCAATATCAGTGTATACTGATCCTCACCAACGGAGATTATCCGTCGCACATTAAATTAAAAAATTTGCCTTCCAGCGGTGATCGATGCAACAGGTTCTCGACGAGAATCACATGTTGGTAAGAAAAAAGGACTGGCTACTCGCCGTCCGGTAAATATTTAAATATTCCAATGAAGTTTGGATAGTGGCCAAATATAACGTTACAGTTGAAAATTGAAAAAGACAGATTCATCAAACTATAGTCTCGTAACAAAGTAAATATCAAGTGAAAATTATTTCCGTAATCTAATACGTTATGATATCAGGTAGTGAAAAAGGGGACCAGATACATATTTCACTCATTTTGAGAACCTAAAGATTCAAATTTCAGGTGGTAATTTGATCATTTTGGAACGTTTAGTGAAATTAACGGCAAAAGTTTCGAACAAATTTGCTTTTTAAGTCTTAAAAACATGAACAGCATCTAGTTTATGTAATTCAATAGATTCAATCGGTATTTGAAGCAATTTTTCATACGTTCTCAATGAGCTTACGCATTTGCATGTTAATTGTAAAGATTTCAACACAAAACGACATGGTATAACAAAGAAACGTCAAGTGTGATTTTGGTTAAAAGGAAAATTGTAGTTTAAATCGCGTTCAAACCTCATTTTCTCTGTCATGTATATATTTTCATACAACTTATCTCCAGATATGAATAATAATATTTGTTAAAATAGCACGCACTAGAACCATTTAACTGTAGTATGGCTAATAACAGTTCGCTGGTGAAACCCCAACGACAGGTGACAACTTATTTTTCAGTCACGTTTTCATATAAGTCACGACATTTCTTAATGGGAGTTTTATTTTTGAAATACTGGTGGTTAAACAATATAGCTCCGACTTCGTTACCATTTGTTTGCAATGAATAACGTATTTCTTTAAAGATTTGGCACCAATCGCTCCATAACATTCTTATATACTTCATATAAATTGCAAATAGAGTATTAACAACATTATAAGCCAGTGACATTGTGACGACAAAAAATCTATCGTTATGTTTCCTATTATTCTCTATTAAAAAATTTCAAACAACTCCTTTTGAATATACAGTGTGGAAACCACTTATGGAATAAAATTCTTTATGTCATTATTTTGGAAAATTATAAAAAATGCCAAGACACATCAACTCTTGAATTGAGTTGTGCGTTATGTAAACATAAATTTAGATGTACAGGGTGATTCACGCAAGTATGCCATAGTCGGTGTGGTTTTTTTAATGAAACACCCTGTATATTTGCATATTTTTGAAATCCTCCTAATGAACCGATTCCAACAAACTAAATCATGTATGGTCAATTATGAACTATATCGGGTGAAATTTTAAAATTAATAATTTATTACACTTGAAATACTGGTACTTTATTAAATTAGCTAAATATGGATTTATGAAAAATCTAAACTAACTAATTATTGAACGTATTTGTATATTAAACAAAACCTGCTACGCCCATGAATTTTATAATAAATACCTAAAAAATTGCCTAAAAACGCCAATAATAAGACAAAATCGGTAAATAATGTGGATTGTTTTCTATTCTGTAAGTTGTTGATGTGTTGACAGTTTATACTGAGAAAGTAAAATCTTTGTCAAACACTCTTTTCTTGTCGACATAATAATGAAATATTCAACTGAGACTCACCGAATTGAGATTTTAATGATGATCGGGTACAGGGATAACTGCAGAAGTCAAGTAGAAGTGGCAAACTTATTTAATCACAGGTATCCTGCATTGCCTAATATTGCACAAAGTTCTGTGTCTAAAATTTATGCACAATTTAGAGAACTTGGAAATGTCAAACCATTGGAAAAAAAACCAGACTCCGTTGAAGATGATGTGAAAGTGGATATTTTGTTAAGTGTCGAAGAGAATCCAACTTCAAGTACACGTCAAATCGGCCGTGAAAATAATGTTAGTCATACAACTGTTCTGAGATGTCTTCATAAAGAAAAATTTCATCCCTACAAATTAACTTTTGTGCAGGAGTTAACAGAAGACGATCCAGATCGTAGAATGGATTTCTGCGAAAGATTGATGAATGCTGAACAGAAATGAGATAGCTCTTGGTACCATTCTTTTTCCTGACTAAACAACATTCACAAAGAATGGAGAGGTGAACCGACAGAACTGTAGATATTGGTCAGCAGAGAATCCCAATTGGATGCGTGAGACACATACTCAGTAGGTACCCTCAAAAGGTGCACGTTTGGGCCGGTATCATAGGCGACCATATTATTGGTCCTATATGTATAGAGGGAAATTTGACAGCTGAAAAACATTTAAATATGCTTAAAAATTAAGTAATTGCTGCGTTGGCAAACTTATATCCCAACGCAATAGATCCTAGCTTACCGAATGAAAATGTTTGGTTCCAGCAAGACACCTCATTATGCTTCAATGATAAGAACTTATTCAGATGAAATCTTCCCCGATAAACGGATTGGACGAAGAGGTACTATTGAGTGGTCAGATAGATCGCCAGACCTTGAATATTAAATTGATGGAGAATTTTATCTTTTTTGAAAATAAATTGACTTTATCAATATAACACAAAATGCAGCTGTTTATTAAATAATTTAAATCGTGACTGATAGTATTCCGCCAAATCAACAAGACTTTGCCAAATATTATTTCATATTCAGCTCTGATGCAAGATTACAATTCTAGGTTTTTTCCATCTAGATGATCTTGAAGAACGCATTTGTAAAGCATGTCGTAGCGTTACACCAACTATGATTCAGACAGCCTGCACAAGAAAGCTTTTAACACTTTATGCAGCTTGCATGGATTCTGCAGAAAATAACTTTGTACACTTGCTGTGTTCGAATTTTAAATTGCATCAGAGGTTAGGTTGAAATTCATACTTCATGAAATATTGCTATTTTTGATATTATTAATTAAAAAGAATACCAATTATGTTATATCGTTGTATTCCAAATGGAATAACACGCTATTTTCAATGACAGTATACAGGGGGTACCATTTGAAAATAAAAAGTGAGGGGTAGCTACCACAGGGCTGTGAAATGTAAAAAAATAATTTAAAACTCATTAAGATGCCATGCCATTCAAAGCAGTTTTTCCATGTATTAATTATCTTGTTAAATGTATACAATAACTTGGGACACCCGGTATATGACCTCTAAAATAACCAAATATAATCTGTAAATGTCTCTCTTCACTTATACAAGAGTACAATAAAAAAATAAGTTGGCGTCCAAATTATCTGTTTCTGTTCCTGCCTTTTCCCGACGATCAGCACAAACAACATCCCAATTCAGGCGAAGATTCAGATCCTGAGATCAGATCTGCGTTAGACGGATTGTACAACTAAGAGCTTCAATTCACTTTTCGACGGATAACGTCGATCTCATCTCACCGAGCTTTCTGCCAGTTATAAATTGATTCCCTTTCGACGTGACAGTTGCGGTATTTCTACATGTTACTACAACACGAGATCACACTTTTCGAGGCCGGCGCACCGGATTTTTTTTGCATCAACGACAAAATAAACAAATGGAATAAGTTGTGACGCCACTTGGCACTTGCATCAAATAGATGGACGCAGTGAAGTAACTCAAATCGGAATAATATAGCTAGATCATACTCGAATATTCTAGAAGCCACGCGCACGTATTTTAAGTCAAGCGAGACGGGCCAAATTAGTTCCAGTACTATTGTGTAGCTTGTACTAAATATTAGCGGAAAAAAAATAACGAACGAAAATCGAGACTATTCAATCACAAACAACAATATAAACATCAGTGTTTTGTTTGTTTGTATGCAAATATGGAAGAACATCACAGACATTCACAAAAAATAATTATTTTAACACTAATAACAAATGCAGAGTATTGCCGCGTCTCACAAAGTAGCGCTGGAACGTTAGCCAGCATGTAATTTGAGCCAAACCATTCGAATCCACTTCAGTGTAGCTTATGAGTGGCTCGATCTTGCTTCATTGCATAGCACAACTGAAAACACACATAGATACCTACTTTTTAGGTAGATATTAAGGTAGAGAATAGAAATGAAGTCGTCTGAAAATTCAAAGCAATTTGTCTCGAAAATGGTGCATGATAGCGAGCTTGAATAGAATTTAATTTTTTTGGGAAAAGACTTTCCGAATTTATTATGAAATATGTCATAAAGGCTCAATTCCACTCAAAAGTTCACAAGATAACTAAATAATTCACAGGCAAAAGCCAAAAATGAGCGTGCAATTGAACTATTTTCCATCCTTTTCCACTTGAAAAACACATAATAACACTCAATACAGTCTAAGAGGATCGAAAACACACAATGTCACATACAATCAATCACAATTTTTTGTAGTAGCACTCTGTGAACGATCAACAAAGCTCGAAATGTATGTATTCGACTGAAAAGCTGACAAGATGATTTAATTCACTCAACCACTTAACTATAGATATCAAAAACAAAAATTAGCTTGCTATTGAAAATTTTCCATCCTCTTCCTCTCGAATGCAGTCAAAAACATATAAGAACACTGAAAACAGTTAATAGCGTACAGAAATCACCAAATTCACGTCGAGCACTTGTGTCTGCAATAAAAATATGGATTTGTAGTGAACCATTATCAATAAGGGGTTTCACAATGTACCACATTTTGAGTTTGTAGGTAGCAGTTTTTTGAGATACTGACTCAACAGCGTAAGGTTCAAAGGACGTAAGCTTGCTAAGGAGGAACTTTTGCAAGAATGGTAATTAGGTTATATGGAAATAAAATTATATCTGGTTTTGTAGTATGCGTATGTGACAGCTCAGTGCAAATAATCCTTTAAACTGTCACCTCAAAAAATGGGGATTTTGTTTCAATTTTCATCATCACCACTTACTAATGAAAAACCAATCTCTCATCGTTTTTCAATTCATGCTCCGGAGAATATTTCTTGAGCATTTCCATATTTCCGAATGAATTTTTTTTTATATTTCCAATACACAGTTTGGATCTAGTTAACTTTTTACGGACACAAAAGGGAATGTCAGACGAGAATCTACTAAAGGGGCTTATTTGCGAAATACTAAATTTTGATTATGTACATACTCTCGTCCCAAGCATAGAAAATTAGTCTTTCTTTGAACTTCCCGCTTATCCTTTGTGGGGACTGTCATACATTTCCACTTATGCTTTTTCCTTTGATGATCTCTCGTCATTTTACATGGAATATTCCATTTTTTTCATCAGCCCCAACGCCACACAAAAAGCAGCGATATTTATATTAGGTAACTCTTTTTTCCACTAAAGTTGAAGATGGTCGATCCTTTGAAGTCACTTTTTCAATTAAAGATGAGAACTTTAAGTGATTATTAGCCAAATGTAATAAGGGTCTCGCAATTTTCCCCCAATTATTTCCTAAGGAAGTGAGTCCTCTGAAAACTGGAGTATTCACAACGAATACGAGTTTAAGGATCGTAGTAATAGTCACTTGAAGATTATTATAATTCAGAAAATGAACACATTCAATATACTCACTAGTGTGAACGTTGCAAGGACTAAGTTTCCATCAACTGCAGTGAAAATAGTGATTAGTCTATCTTTCAAATTTCCACTTCCATATTCCGATTTGTTTACAACAATTAATGGTTATTCAACCAACTGGAGTGTTAATAAGGGCTATCAACATCCGAGATATTTTGATGATTGAGAGTGTTGATCACACTTTTTATACTCATGTTAGTAACAAAACTTTTACTTCTACTGCTTAACTTGAATCCTTTTTTTTCATGATTTAAAAACTACGAATATTAATTTATTTGTTTCA
>CAJUYG010006145.1:0-12622 GCA_910591675.1 Galerucella calmariensis
TATACCACCAGCCCCTATTTTTTAATAGTGATTTCAATTTTTTTCCATCCACTCATAACCAATAAGAAGTCACAATATGGCAATCGAATATAATAATTGGTCCCGGTAGGTAGCGCTACAATCGAGTTTATATTGAGCAACTTCCAAACAGAAGGGCCGATTTTGTTGAAATTTTATGTGTGGGGGTTATGAGACACTTAAATGAATAAGACTCGGTGGTATAATAACCAAAGACTTGGAAGTTGGGGAGAACTGATAGTTAAATAGCATATAAAGACAAATTTCAATTGAAAACTTTGGAAATAAAAATAAATCTATTCAATATGATTGAAATGTTCGTATAGTTCGGAGACGTCCGGTATAAAAGATCTTAATAATAATCAATACTATATGTAGGCGTTCAACTAACATGGTATTGATGGGATGACTACCTTTATCGGAAGCCACGGTGATGGTTTGTAGAGAATGCTGATTTACAGCTCCATAACCATTTTCAGAACTTGTCTAATTATATTTGCAAATTTGTGTACGGTTGAACAAAAAATAATATATATCAAGAGTACCTACATATAAACCAATTAATATTTGATAAATTATTTATTTAATCCTACATAGACACAGACAAAAAATTGTAAGCTTATAATTAATATTAATTAAATACCAATGTACTCATTACCATATCAACATCAAAGAAGAAGCTTTTTATTAAAAATGATTAGAAACACTAAATACCAGCTACTGCTGGTAAAGTCAAAAGCGCTCTTATCGTGAGGGTTCAAAGGTCACTAACCATATGTATCAAATCAGAAGACACAGAGGTTACCAAAATGTGAGATTACAAATATACCCGGAGAAAATAATGATGGTTGATGTTTCCTGCACACTGGTCAAAGATTACAGAATAAAAATATAAGATGTTTCACTCCATTGCGGTATGATTCAAGTTGCTGTCCCAAACGGACGCCGCTCTCATAAATTATGTTTACGACTCGCTTTTGTTGTCAATAACGAGACCGGTAGATACCAGATAAGTTCGAAAAGCTTATTTTTCCGCAAATCGCTAGGAAATTTTGACATTCCTGTCAAAATTTCTTGAAGAAAAAGTCAGGACTTCCTTACTGTAAGGAAATGTCATTTCCTTACTGTAAGGAAATGATATTTCCGTACAGTTGTTGGTGTTCTACATAAATGATTGAAAACACATTGCTTATAAGGAATTAATTTATATTTTGAAAACATCAAGTCATTGCTGAATACATTTTTAAGATCAATTTGTTATATTTACAGTAATTTGACAGTTAGTACAATTATTGAACATTGGAGGAACACTCTTAGAACTATGAGAAACATTTTGGACAACATGCAGGGTGGTAGGGTCATTTTGTTGAATATTTTGTACTGTGAAAATTTTATTTGCCACCTCAACCTTATTGTTAAGCGATTCTTCGATATATCCTTCAGCAACGTTTGATGACTTCCATCCGCCATGCCTCTTTAAACTAGTTATGTCGGCACCAGAGTCAAACCAATATTGTTGCAGAAGACCGACGAAAGCAGTGATCAGTATATTCTGTCGGATTTACCAAGTTCAAATAAGTAGCAACTATTTTGGGCATTTTTCTAAATTGATGAATTCCTACCACTTGTCTACAACCCTTTCCGCTTTGATATTTAAAGAAAAATCGGTCACTGTTCATATTTTCTGGTCTTAACGAAACATACTTTCGATAAACATTCAAGTAGATCTGATTAATTACAAATGATCTTGGTTTGTTGGTTTTCGAATCAGGTATGCTGATTAAAAGCTTAGATTCTAAGTCTTCTATATCGTGTACAGTCATTCGGACTAACCCATCCATTCTACAGGCCCCAGAAATACCAAATATTACAGCCACCTAAAAAATAAATAAAGCTATAATCTAAATAGAAATTAAAACCTTGTAAATTACCTTAATCATTGAATTTTCTTTATCTGGAGCTTCCTGGGTAAATTTTTCAATTTCTTCCTTCGTTAAAATCTTAGATTTCTTTGCCCTATAACCTTGAGCTTGCCGTTTCAATAAAGAACGAAGTTTTGAGTATGTAGATATATCTACATTGTGTTTAAGTGCAAGGGTTGACTTCAGCATTGAATAATTGGCCCATAATGTTGAAGATTTCATCTTTAAACAAAGGTCTAGGAAGTATGCCATTACAACATTTTCTGAGAAAGAACTCGTATTTTTACTCATGCGATAATCCATAAAACGTCTGTATGCATTTTCGTACTTTTCTCTTGATTTCTTTGGCAATAATTCTAATGGAGCAGTATTCACTGCCTCAACCAGCTCTGGAGGAGTCCCAGGAATGGAAATTTCATCATCACTTATCATTTTACTTTCGAGAACACCAGCAATTAAATTTATAAGCGTCAAGTTTGACAATTCAACCTCAATACGTTTCCATAGTAACCCAAGTAATTTTATTAGGAATTTCAAAGCACCATTTATTTGGGAATAAAATTATCGCGTTTTTTTTAATCAATCAATATCTGTCGAATTTTAAACGATTTGCGGAAAAATAGTATGTTTACCTCGTAGGAAAAGCCACATTCCTGGACTCTGTGTTGCTAAGTCTCGGCTTGCGCCTCGACTTAGCAATCTTCACAGTCGTCCAGGAATGTTAAGCTTTTCCTACCCGGTAAACAATGTACTATTATTTTAAGCTATACAGGGGTAATTAGAGAAATATATTTAAATTAATAGGATTATTTATCACACAGGTTTATTTTTAAATGTTAATTATTTCGAAAAATGTTCGGGATATGAATTTGAGAAGGTAAGTAAAAAATAAACCTGAATTTTTGAAATGAATCAATTTACAGTTTTTATCCAGCATCTTAGTAATTTTGTGATACTTATTGATAATCTAGCAGATATTCATCCTAAATTCAATTAAATATACTCATTAACCACCAGAATAATAGGGCCACTAAATCTTAAATTTTGATCTTTAAATAACGCGTATTTTTTGGATTGACAAGGTTAAAACAGTAAAAAGAGAATCAGCTGCAGGATACCTTTATTAAAAAAATTTTATAAATGTTTTAAAATACTAAGTTTGGTTAATGTGTTAAATTTAATATATTGTTTTTCAAATCTTTCAATATAGATTTGAGAGTAAAATATATGCGGACTCTGGTATAGAGACTGGCATAATATTTGAAAGGAAATTGATTACATGCAAGATGGAAAGAAAATTTAGCAAATTCGTTCAAAAGGAACTGACCAATTCCCCTTTGGTTGGCTATAGAATTGAATTTTTGTGTTTTCTTGCGTAATGTACTTGATTATATTATATCCCCATTATAAAAATAAATCCGTAATTTTTTGTATTAGCAAATATTACAAAATATTTAGTGTTTAAGCTTTGCTATAAAAAAGAAAAATATTAATATGACTTTTTGCTCATTTCATCAATTAATTAATTTTAAAAATCTATACAACATAAATATAAAACACGAACAACCAATTATAAACACCGTTCTAAAATAACAGCGCTCGACGGGCGACGTCCTGTATAATATGCCAAATTAAATGCAAGTAAGGATGTAGCGACGTACTGTACCATCCAAGTCACCAGACAGTCACCAGCGGCATCGGTGCTTTACGCGATAAATTCGAACGAATGAAACATCTTATATTTTTATTTTGTAATCTTTGCACTGGTTGACGAATTTCCACTTTTTCATCCATTCTCGAAATAATCTTTCAGATTAAGTACCGTTTTTTTTGCTTGAGCATGCAAAATACCGGAAAATTGCTTCTTATTATTCGTATTGTCACTTTGAATTGTCAAAGTAACATAACTGACATTTAAATAAAACCTTCGCTGATGAGACTTTTCAGAATCGCCTAAAGCTAAATACATATCCTTTTTCCTTCCATCAAAATTGCATAAGTCTGTCTTATTAATCTCACGGATTTTATTTGGAAGTTATGATTAAATGCAATGAAAGGAAAAAAAACGGTGAGTATGTCTTTGTTGAATCGTATGACCCGCATGATAAGACTGCATATCGAGGGTCACACGACAGTACCTCGTAAATAGAAAACATGTATAGTACTTTAAAGTGTTTTAAAGTTATGTCCAAGTACTTAGAATGGATATTTTATAATATGATTTTGTTGAATGTTTTTCGTTCTAAGCAAAGTAGTGCGAGATAGATGGCGACACACATTTTAAAGCGGAATAATTAAATAACCGAATATCGTAAAAAAAGTTACTTACGAGGTACTGTGTAGCCCTCGATATATAGCTTGAAACAATAAACCGGTGACTCAAATCTTGAACTTATACGGATGTCAGTAACATACGAATTGAATTCGAACGAGATATTCGAATCCGAACTTCAATCTTAATTCTTGAATGCTATACGGAAACATGTTCGTATCCTGTCGATGAATTTTCTCATCATATCTTCTTCTTTTTTGTACATGATAAAAATATAGTTTAATATGTCTCCTTCAATTTTTCTTCAATTAGTTAGTTATTGGAACTTTAGTTCTTTACGTCGGGTTAGGTTTGAGCGACCGGGGGTCGCGACGCAAAAGATCTGACCGTTACGTTACGTTATGTTACGTTGCTTCGTTATGTGCCTTACTTGCGTGCGTGTGCTCTCTCCTGAGTCTCTCTCTCGTTTACGAAGCAGCGATTCATATGCTTCGGCTGGGAATCGAACCCGGGCCGCTCGCGTGGAAGGCGAGCATTCTACCACTGAACCACCGATGCTACATTAAAAATCTATGCAAAGCTGGTATTCGCAGTGCTGGTGATCTACTTGAATTTGTCCGAATAAATTTTTACTATTATTTCCATAATTTTTTTGCGCGATTGATCTTTTTTGTTTATTTACAGCATCGGTTGTCAGGACGGTAAGTTGTGTTTACTGGTTTCTAAGTTTAACACGTCGGTAAGTGATTTACTTACCGTTCAGACGTCAAAAAGTAATAAACAATTTCAACCAAAATGCAAAATATATTTTAAACTGATCGAGAAGTATAAATGTCACTTTTGACATTTAGTTCATTTCGAAAAAATTTATAGTATATTAAGTATCAAGAACGGTGAGGGTTGTTTACCGGTCGACAGCAATGACTCCAATTTTGCTGGAGACCGGTATTACCCTTAACGTTCGAAATGCTTATACCATTTTTTGCGCGATCGTATTGAAATATTCGAATTTCGAATAAAATAATTTAAATTTCTTCGCAATGGACGAAATGTCAAAAGTGACATTTATACTTCTCGATCAGCTTAAAATATAATTTGCATTTTGGTGAAATTGTTTTCATGCTATTTATTACTTTCTTTATATTGTTCTGTTCGATTCTGTTCATTAAAAAATATCGATCTTCTTATTTTTTTTTCTACACCCACATGTATATTATCCATTTCCTGCACAGTTTAGAGAATGGAAATGTAGGCCATATCGGTTAACTGAACGTATATGATTTCATATACATCCTAGAACGTATATGAAAACCACCAATCAGCATTCGCGTTTAGTACTCGTCACTCATCTTTTTTTCAATTTAAAGAAACGTCAAAATAACTTGTCAAAACAAGTCTCTCCCAGAAGCACTGGATCAAGAATATTTGTTTATAAAAATAAACTTGAATGAAATAAACTTTATAAATTAATAACAAATACTAAAAACAGAATAAAATGGGTATTTAAGGGCCTACCGATTGACGTTAGTTCTTATGACAGTATGTACTACTTCTGAGGTTTCCCTATACTATAATAAAGTTCAGTAGCCGAGTGGTCAACACACCAGACTCTCATGCGGTAGACCTGGGTTCGATTCCGAATGAAGAAATGTTTTTTTAATTGTTAATTTTATTTTAAAATAATTATTCTGCTCAATATTGATAACTGCAACAGGCAGACGCTTGAAATATTTAGCAGAATATTCATTCTAATAAATAAAGATACTATTCCCTTCGTGCGGGAGTCCGACGGGCAACATCTAGGTATTTATAACAGCATCGCATATTTAAAAAGAGAAACCCTAATGTTATAAAAATTGTACATTTAAGAACTGTACATTTATCACAAAAAATTAGTGAAGACATAAAATTGAATTGGTACTATTATGAATAAAATTGTTGAAAATTTTTAATTTTTTAATTTTTAATTTATTTTACAGTTTATTCAAATGTTTATTTTCTAGCTTTTTTCATGAATGGGTCGTAGAAAAAATATACTGTTCGACTCGTGTGGATTGTCCATATCGCATTCGAACGATTGAGCACTCCGCCTACAGCGTCGTGCTCAAACTTCGTCCTCGTGCGATATGGCCATCATATCCACACTAGTTGCACAAACTACTATTGTTTCTTTTTTGTAATGAATGGAGTAATATATTATTTAGGACCACTTAAATGTATGTAGGGCTAGGACGTAGTTCACTTACCGACGTCTGAACGGTAAGTGAATCACTTACCGACGTGTTAGACTTAGAAACCAGTAAACACAACCTACTGACCTGACAACCGATGCTGTAAATAAACAAAAAAGATCGATTGCGCAAAAATTATTTTATTCGGAATTTATTTTAATACGATCGCGCAAAAAATAGTGTAAGCTTCTCGAACGTCAAGGGTAATTACAACGTTTGCATGTAGATTCCTCTCGTAAAATTGGACAAAATAATATGAGGATTAAGGGGTCTAGCACATTTACTTTTCGAAATACAGGGTGTTGAAATTTTGAAAACTTGAATGTTTTTAATTCGATAACTTTGGAATGGATGGATAAATTGATTTGACATTTGGCAGGTTGTTTTTAAATGTAAAAGGGCATATTTTGATAGAAATAGTAGTTTGTGCGTGGATATGATGGCCATATCGCACGAGGACGAAGTTTGAGCACGACGCCGTAGGCGGAGTGCTCAATCGTTCAAGTGCGATATGGACAATCCACACGAGTCGAACAGCATATTTTTTCTACGACCCACTCAAGAACAAATCTAGGAAATAAAAATTTCTATAAACTGTAATATAACTTCAAATCAAAAATTTAACAATTCAATTTTATGTTTCCACTAATTTTTTGTGGTAAACGTACAGTTCTTGAATGTCCAATTTGTATGATGCTACGGTTCTCCTTTTTAAATATACGATGTTGTTATAAGTAGATGTTGCCAGTCGGACTCTCTCATGAAGGGTACCGTACCATTATGTATAATAATAATTATTCTGCTAAATATTTCAAACGTCTACCTGTTGTCGTTATTAATATCAAGCAGAATAATTATTTAAAAATGAAATTCACAATAAAAAAAACTTCTTCACGGGGAATCGAACCCGGGTCTACCGCGTGAGAGTCTGGTTTGCTTACTACTCGACCACCGAGGAATATGCAAATTCTTTATCTATAACGTCAGATGTATTACATAATTTTATGAAATCCGAGGTTCCCTTTAATACCTAAATAGTATTTGTTGTTAATTTCTACGGATTATTTCATATAATATTTTGGCATTTTCGCAACTCGTGCGCAAAAGTATAACTTCACGCACGTGTATCATAAATAACTATTGTGCCAATCAACTTGATGATAATATTTTCATTTTTATTTATAATGAATACTACTGTACTGTATATTTTTGTTAAATGAAGTTTCATTCAGAGTAAAATAAATTCTTATATTAATATGTGTATTTATTTATTGATTCAAAAAATTTTTGCTTAAAAGTAACTAAAGTTCCTACCGTGTGTACCGCGACACGTTCTACCTTTTTTAGAAGATGGAGGATAAAGTGGATGCTGGAACAAAATTACGTAAAATGATATAATAATTACGAATATTAAAATTTTCTGTTACAATTATTATATTAAAATGATATCTTTGTTATATTATTGTGAACTACGCCCTCTGGGGGCGGTGTAAATAATTTCTAGTAGTTCATCGTATGTGAGCTGGTCATATAGATTTTTTTCTCCAAGCTGTACGATAAATACTTTTTGAGATACAGCGAGTTAACTCTCTTAATCAGAAACCCGGTATATTACCAATTACCATTAGAATTCAAACTGGAAAATACATTCAATAAATTCCGGAGATTGACAAAGGCTTATCTGCTTGAAAGACCCAAATATCCAGTGGCACATTATATTCATATTTTATCGATTTTTTAAAATTAGGTGTCTTTGCCAATAGTGTTGTGAAATTTTTCAAGACAATAAAGCTTATCTCTTTTTTTCTCATTTATATAGCTCAAAACGCTAAAGTCTAGAGATGCAAATCAGCTTCAGGGACAGAAAACTATCATTAAGGAAGCGAACATTCAGAGGGAAACTGGACTATTTTCTGGACATTTTATTTCCAATGATATAATGGTTGAGCCAGGTGAAAAAAAGGAGCAATCTGGTCGAGGGTAACTTACATTTATTGCTCAAGTAATGAATAAATCTAAGATAAGTATTTCTATTATCTTCTGTATGTTCCTTGTGGTATATTATTCATTCTTTTTTTAATTTCTTGGGAAATTAAACCACAATATTTTTAAATTCTTTATTTCAACGTTTCGGTAGCGTTCCAGCTACCGTTGTCAAGAAAAAATAAGTAGAAATTAATTTTTATCCCTAACTGACACAACAGAAAAAATTTGACAACTAGACAATCAAAAAATTATTTTGAAGTTTAAGACTGCAAAATTTTGTTATCAAATTTTTATTAAGGTCCATTCATAGTAGATCTGCCGTCTGTCGTCTGTTCTGCCTACTGTCCGGGAGAAGAGCCAGCATGCCCTCCACAGGTACTGAAGGCTGCAGTGGACTATTGCCGAGAGAGGGACATGCAGCTTATATTAGGATGCGATGCCAACGCCCACCATACCATCTGGGCCAGCACGGACATCAATAAAAGAGGTGAGTCATTTTATGAATTCATACTTAGGGAAGGGTTATTCATTGCCAATAAAGGTACTGAGCCTACTTTTGTCACGGCAGTTAGGAAAGAGGTATTAGACCTGACCTTGAGTACCAGCAGAATAAGTGATAACATAGTAGCTTGGCGGGTTTCACAGGAACCATCATGTTCCGACCACAGGCATATAAGATTCGATCTTGAGTCACCACCCCTAATAATGAGTAAGTTCAGAAATCCAAGAGAGACGAACTGGGAAGGATACAATAAATCCCTCAGAGAGTCACTTGAGGAAGGGACAGTCACTATAAAAGGGAGAGAAAGCCTAGAAGTGGCAGTTGATCAGGTTAATGAGGCAATCTTGAATGCCTACCGAGAAAACTGCCCAGAACGAACAAGGCAACGCAAAAGGAACACAGTTTGGTGGAACAATTACCTAGAGGGATTAAGAACCGAGGTAAGAAGGTTATTTAATAGAGCCAAACTCAACCAAAACTGGGACCTATACAGGAGTAAGCTCACTCTATACAATAAGGAGATCCGGAAGGCCAAAAGGGACTCATGGAGAAGATTCTGTGAGGAGGTTCTAGAGACCACAGAATGCTCCCGAATCCACAAAGTTTTGTCCAAGGATGGCTCTAAAGACAAGGTGAGTCTCCTCAAGAAAACGGACGGAGACTATGCAGAAACGGCACAGGAAACTTTGGAGCTGTTGACAAAAGCACACTTTCCTGGAGCCACCATTGATCTGAGTATGCAGGAGGTAGTCAGCAATCCCCAAGAGGCAGGTAGACCCAGTAGGGAAGACTGGCAACTTGCCACTGACATTACAAGACCAGATAAGATAAGGTGGGCCATAGACGAATTCCAACCCTTTAAATCACCAGGGGAGGATGGAATCTATCCGGTACTACTGCAGAAAGGTAAAGAGGCATTAGCGCCACAACTAAGTAAGATCTTCAAGGCTAGCTTAGCTTTAAGGCATACTCCGGTAATATGGAGGAAGGTGAAGGTCATATACCTTCCGAAGGCAGGTAGAATTTCTGACCAAACGCCCCAGTCATATAGACCAATTAGCCTAACGTCCTTTCTGCTCAAGACTTTGGAAAAGCTAGTGGATAGGTACATAAAGTACAACGCTCTGAAAACTCGCCCTCTAAGCGAGAGTCAGTATGCGTATCAACAGGGTAAGTCAACAGACTTGGCTCTGGACGATTTAAATAGGCTACTGTCCAAGTCGATCGACGACAAGGAAATAGCAGTAGCTACTTTTCTGGATATAGAGGGAGCATTCAATAATGCTTCTCCAATATCTATAACAAGGTGTATGGAAAGAAGGGGGGTCGAACCCATCATCTGCGGGTGGCTTGCAGCTAATCTAGGGAATAGGATAATCACATCCACCCTGGGGGAGGCAACCATCACAGCGGGTGTGGAAAGGGGTTGTCCTCAAGGAGGCGTTTTATCGCCCCTTTTGTGGGCGATCCTAGTAGACACGCTTCTAGTACGGCTATCAGACAAAGGTATTCGGTGCCTGGGGTATGCGGACGATCTTGCCATCGTCATAAGAGGACGGTTTCCGGACACAGTATCGGAGCGCACCCAAATGGCGCTTGATATAGTGAGTGGCTGGTGTAGGGAGGAGGAACTAGCAGTGAACCCCTACAAAACTACACTGGTAGCGTTTACAAAAAAGAGAAAATTGCAAGGACTACAAAAGCCGCAAATCAACGGAGTGGAGATTCCATTTGCGAATGAAGTTAAATACCTAGGGGTAATATTTGACCAGAAGCTCAATTGGAACTCCCACATTGAAAAAACCGCACATAAGGCCAGAATCGCTCTTGGAAGATGCAGGCAAATGTGTGGAAAGAATTGGGGATTAAATCCTAGCATGACCAAATGGTTATATACACAGGTTGTGAGGCCAATGATAACCTATGGATCAATTGTTTGGTGGCCCAGGACACTGCAGATCGGAGCGCAAAGGCAGCTAAGTGGTATTCAAAGGCAGGCCTGCTTGAGTATCACAGGGGCCATGAAGACGACTTCGACAGCGGCTCTGGAGGTGATACTAAACCTACCACCACTGCATATACTTATTCAAGGAAATGCAAGATCTGTTAGCCACAGATTATCACAGGGATCTTCTCCGATAAGCCAAGAACACGGTAAGGTCTACAAAGAACTATATGATGGAATAAAGGCAGATCCAATACTGGGAATGCCAAAGGATCAGATTGCCCCACAATATAGTTTTAAAAACGAATATACAATCGTAATTCCAGAGAGAAAGGACTGGGAAGCAGGACCTCCCATAATGGCGAATCTCAACTGGTACACTGATGGCTCTAAAACAGACTCTGGAGTAGGAGCCGGAATATACGGGGTACAGGAGAAGATAGCGATCTCTCTAAGCCTAGGGAAACATGCCACTGTCTTTCAGGCAGAGGTAATAGCGGTGCAATGCTGTGCAGAAGAGTTGATAAGACGGGAGGTGAATAACCAAAGAATCGTCATCTACTCTGACAGCCAAGCAGCACTAAAGGCGATACGCTCATATAAGATAACATCGAATCTGGTGTGGGAATGTCGCAAGGCCCTCAACAGACTAGGTAGTCATAATAAAGTAACCCTAGCCTGGGTACCAGGCCACCAAGGAATAAAAGGCAATGAAAAGGCCGATGAATTAGCCAAGCAGGGAGCAGCGGAGGTCATGATAGGGCCAGAACCTTCCTGTGGAATTGCCAAATGCCTAAGTAAAGGGAGCATCCACAAATGGATAAACAACCAGGCGTTGAACTGGTGGTATGGAACCCCAGGACAAAGACACGCTAAACTATTCCTTAAAAGCCCTTCGGCCAAACTGTCACACGACCTACTACGCCAAAGTCGAGAAACGACGAGGATAATAGTGGGAATGCTCACAGGGCACTGTAGGCTAAGGAAACATATGCACACAATTGGACTAGCAGAAGACAGCCTATGCAGGTTCTGCCAGGAAGAAGAAGAAACCGCGGAGCACGTACTTTGTGAGTGTGAAGGCCTAGCAAGGTTGCGGTTTCACTTATTCGGGGAAGAAAAACCGAAGGCAGAGAGCTACGCAAAGGAGGCGGTAACCAGGCTATTAAGTCTAATAAAAAGAATAAAGCTGGATATCGAGCTCTAATATAGGGAGGACCACAATAGATCTGCAAAGGTCGCAGTGGGATAGGACAAAGAGCCACTCCAATTTTAATCTAATCTAATCT
This sequence comes from Galerucella calmariensis, assembly GCA_910591675.1. NCBI lineage: Eukaryota > Metazoa > Arthropoda > Insecta > Coleoptera > Chrysomelidae > Galerucella > Galerucella calmariensis. The sequence goes on from CAJUYG010006145.1 coordinate 12,166, forward strand.
AGTAGATCATATCTGTGGCAAAATGTGAAATGAAATTTCATTTTATGACATTCCAACGATATGATAGTCTACTAGAAATGGATCCAGTGAAGTGCACGTTCCAGAAACGGTTTTTATTGGGATAGCGCGTTTTTTTTTCGCTTATATTGGAAATGTTGTTAATAAAACGCGTTTCTTGATAGTTTTTTTGTGTATGAATATTTAAGTTTTTGAAATATGTATACTCAGTTTTGTGATTTTGTATATTCAAATGTGTATCGATTAACAACTATTCAGATAAATGTGTAGCTAGTATTTCAGCCGAATGTAGTCAAATTTGGTTACCAATGTTAGAAAGAGAAATTTCCAATAATCAATTACCTGCGTTATCAGGATAGCATCATAAGTTTTTATCCAGGTTTTCTTATGATTTATAATTTGAATAGTTGTTAATCGATACACATTTCAATACACAAAA
>CAJUYG010006146.1:0-12622 GCA_910591675.1 Galerucella calmariensis
GGGGAGCCGAAGCACTATTATATTTTGTTTTTTGGCCATTTCGTCAACAACATATTTTTGAAACCGATGTTTATGGGTGTTTACAATTGATAGCAACTCCTTTTTAACCATATTGTCCTCAAATTGTATTTGTTTCTCCACAAGCCACTCGATAATTTTTGCTTTTCGCCAAGCAGTTGTAGGCATCTTCTCCAATCTTCTGGAGTGATACGGAGCGTTATCTAACACAATGACGGAGCCAGGTGGAATCAGCTCTAGAAAGTACTATTCTCGTAGCCTCCGCCTATTAAATCAAGTAAGTTGTCATTGCCTATCGTTTATTGCACTTTAGGGTCTTTTACATGAAATAGTGCTATCAATATGATAATATATTGTACCTCATGCATGAGGTCAAATAAAATATTGCTAGCAAATGTGAAATTATTTTTATCAATAACAGAGGACAAACTGCAAAATTTTTTGTTTTGTTATAACCTCCCGATTCATAATCGAAAAGGTTTCAATATAGAGTTACCCTGTATAGATGATTTTTAATAATATTATTATGAATTGGAAAATATATGAAAAATAACAATAGAGCATAGAGTATTTATAAAATAGATATAAGAATACCACCTATTGTTAGTAGATCAAAAGTTTATTGATAAAAAAATCCCTTGGAATTTTGTTTTTGTTCCGAGTTTTTCTATTTAAAAACATGATGTATAGAGGAACTATTTCATTCAACTCCTGAAATACTTTGTATCTATATCTATCAAACAAAATGCTTATCGTGCGTTCCGAATTTTGTTGTTTTCGTGTTTAGGAAAATCTTTTTTGAAGTAGGTATATTATCCTTGACACTAATATACACTAAAAGGAAGCAAATTGTTCGAGTTTCAATCTTGATTAAATAGCTCCAGATATATAACTTATAATTTATTTAAATAAATATGCGAATCGCATAAGTACATTAAAAGAAACGTTTTTAAGATCTGTAGTTTGCGTTTCGCCAGAGTTTCTAGATACCCTTTATATATTGTGCAAAAGAACAATGAGGAATACTATTATTCCAATTTGCATCAAGATGACTAAAACTTTGATTGATTTTTTCCATATAATACTGATAAATAAATCAGAGACCATTATACAGGGTGTCCCGTAAATAAGTACAGTAAATTAGAGGCATGATAGATCGTTTAGAAATATTATAATACCCAAATGCAACTTTTCTCTATCTCTTCTCTGTTCTCTATCTATCTCTATCTATTCTTCTATCTGTTCTCTATCAGATTTTCTCAGTTCAATTGATGGTTTCAGGTAACGCCATACTGTGGTGGATCATGTGGATCGTATTGTAGTGCTATCTAGCGACACTTATCGAAAGTAGGCCTGAGGTAGAAAAATAGGTGACTACTAATGGTACCTAATCAATGTGGCGCCATCTACATTTCAATCACTTAAAAATGTCAATGTTGCCATTTTTGAATTATGAACGAACTAGATATTTCAGTGTTCATGTGGAAACCCGAGACACACCTTAAATATATTGTCACCAATAAATTATTTGCTCTTTTTTAAAGTACTCTGAGGATCTTTTTGTTCCGTTTTTGTGGCTCATGTCTCAAAAATTTCAATTCATGAAGGGGTTTGATTTCAAAAAGGGTTGGAGAACCTTTTCTCCATTCTGGCGCTTTACAGGTATACATGCACTATCTTCAATGAACTGTTTTTCATCACGGACATAATCCAACATTTGCCATAACATTGCAAACACATGCTTGCATCTACCCAATATTCCACCCACACAATTGCATTTACCCCAGATCACTTCGCCATCTCCATTAATTAAAGCTCCGGAGGTGTAAATCGTTCTTTTCATACTTGCATGAGCCTTAGTTTTAATATATGTATTCCCATTGTCATCATAATGAATTAAAGCATTTTGAACTTTGTTAAAATATATACAAGGTGATCCATTTGAGCCAAGCTCTAGAAAAACGAATGTGACTGCCATAAGATCGGCCGTAATACAACCAGAAAAACCAGTATTTGGAAAAATCACAAGTTGTTTCCGAAATAATCAGGTGTTCCATATTTAAAACTCACCTTGGATATTTGAATATTCCATTTCTATTATTTTCCTTAATCTCTTTAACTATTAACTATTAACTGATTTTATTAGCCAACCATGATGAGGGATTTAGCACAACCGTATTCGAATATTTCATTCAAGTTTTCCATATATTTTTAATTGTTCATACTTACTGCTTATAAATTTTTCTTTATTGAAATTTTCATTAATGAATCTAGCCTCGATAAAACTTTATGTTTTAACATAAAACAGTGGAATAATTACTTTTTCATAGACCACGACCAGCTTTAATCTCAAATTGATGTTAAAACTTAATCCATCGCTACAAATTTGATCATTTACGCTTTAAATCTCGTTTATTAGCTCACAATTACCTTTCACACTTCCAAAGAAACCCGGCGACCAATAAACTTAAACTGTAACCGAATGATTGGTTTTTTGAAAGAAGGTTATAGTTTTTTTTATTTTGAAACGAAATTATGTATAATAAAAATTGAAGAACGTGTCGCAGGACACACGGTAAAGCCCGCTACTCACTATTCGTTAATGCGTCGTTTCGTCGCAGTACTTCACGAATTTTTTCTTAGTGAGTATGACTCGCTTCGCCGATGCGATTCGTTGTGCGGCGCTTCGCCTTGATGTTGGTATTTGGACGAATCATCAAAGGAAAAATTGAACGATGCGACGAAGTTGACTCATTCGGTCTCCACGCGAATCATTCGTAAAAATCTCAACGTAACAGCTAGTCTTTCTTTTGCAGGTATGGATAACCTGAGTTTTGTGTCCTTTTTCTGTATTTGGAGACCAATTTTATTCAACAGCAACTCAAAGTCTTCATAACTGATCCTGCAAAAGTTATGAAATTTGCCTGACGGTTCCTTAAGCATATCGACGATCATGGTAGTACAGTTGTACCTTAAATGGGTAAAATACATAAAACAGTTTGTGAAAATTTGCATTTTAACTGCAATGCTTACCGAGATCTGCTTTTATATGAAGACTGGATCCACCATCTTCGTTTTTTTCTCTCTTTTTTTTAATTCAAAATGACTTCATAATAAGCTTGAGCTGCAGCAAGCAGAAGTAGGTCTTCTTCTTCCGAAGCGAAGTGAATCAACGCACAATGAGTAGGATGTAATGCGTCGCTTCGTTCGAAGCGCGAGTTAACGAAGTGAACCGACGAAACGCATTAACGAATCGCATCAAGAATAGTGAGTAGCCGGCTTAAGAACTTTAGTTCCTTTTATGCAATAATCAAATTTTTTGAATCAATAAAGAAATACACATATTAATATGAGAATTTATTTTACTCTGGATGAAATTTCATTTAACAAAAATATACAGTAGTGTTAATTATAAAAATCTAATCATTAAGTTGATTGGCACAAAGTACATATTAAGTATGATATTAACTGTAATTAATAATAGAATGTATGCTGACAATCAACATTTTGCGTAACGGTCAGATCTTTTGCGTCGCGACCTACCGACGTAACGGTCAGACCAACCTAACATAAAGAACTAAAATATTAAAAAATTAAAGAAGTATTAGAGTAATTTGAACACTCGTTCGACCCTGGGGCAAGGGACGTCATAAGGCCTGGAATTATGTTGGCAGAATTTGTCAGAGTGGCTGGCTAATTGCTTCTAAGGCCGAGGCCAAAACATCAAACGAAGAATAACTTCAGCTGACAGCTTTGTTTTTGTGGTAGTATATTGTGTTGGTTAATTTTATTTAATTTTCGTATGTTGCTGTACTTTTGAGTTGTTTGTGTAATGCACAAAACAGTCTAACCTATAGAAGTGAAAGTCTATAGGATGACCTTGAATACAAAAATGAGGTTACAAACCCATCCACCTGAAGCGCTAGTTGCAATTGAGTTGCCGTAACAGGCCTGGCAGCTAAGGCCTTTAGCACGAAAAGAAGAAAAGATTTTAAAATTCATCATAGCTGTCATATAGTTGTTGTCACCTTTGTCGTTTATAGATTGCTACCTTTTGCCATTTGTTGCTGTTATTTGAGTTTTAATTAGGTACTGTAAGGGCGAGTTGTACCAACAGTCGGCTAAACCTGGTTTATCTAACCATAGGGTTAAATTTAACAAAAGTTTAAACCGGTACGTGTTGTACCAGTGGTGTTTTCGTGCAGTTTTGTTAATCAATCATTTTGAAAGGTTGGTATCAGTGAATGTTAGACGAATAAACTACTGTGGAGTAATTTACTTACGTTTTGCCAATGAAAAATATAAAAGAAGAGTTTTTAATGCGATTCTAACCCCCAGTCTCAGAGTTCACAATCTCAGTTCTAGAAGTGTTTTTTATTTTTGCATATTATTTTATTTGACTAAAAATGTATAAGAATAAAAAAAATCTTCTCTGTTTTGTATTGAATAAAAACATATTGATAATTTGGAACTTTACTATTAATCGAGAATATTATTAACCATTACATTCAAATAAAATTTATTTATCATTAACACATATCTATTTGTAATAGACTCAACGTCTGCCGATACTTCTAATACCAACATATTAACAGTATTTTAAGATAGTCTAAATCTATCCAAAAATTCCTGGTCATTCCATTCTGTGAAATGGTTAGTTCGTCGCTGAAAGTTTTGTGGGAGTCTCGAATATACTTGTGAATTTACAAGTTCATTAAAATCTTCGTCATCACTAAAATTCAGTATATCGGGATATTCCATTATACCTATTTGGTGAAAATAAAAAATTTACAGAATCCACTGACAGTTGAACAAAGTTTTTAGGTTAGAAAACTAGGGTTATTATTTTAACCACTCATTTTTGGGCGGTTAACAAACCCGTTAGCAAAACTCTGGTTACCCACTGATCCAGTCTGGTACAACACCCATTTTGCTTAAACCATTAGTTATGTTTTAAACCTTGTTGGTACAACTCGCCCTAAACTCTTGAACTTGGTTTAATGATAACTGATGTTTAGACTGTGGCTGATTAATGTATTTATTATCAACAATTACGTCAGTCTAAACATCAGTCATCATTAAACCGAGTTTAGGTGTTCTGTACAACTCGCCCTAAGTGTTATCAAGTGTGATAATTTATAATATTATAACTTTATAATGGTTGGTGTGAAGTGTTGCGTTCCTGGGTGTACAGACATTACATCAAAACGTTTGTTTTATTGAAAAATTAAGTTGATGTCATATGTTTCCTCAAGAAATTTTCTACTAATCTTAGTATTGTATTGTTGAAAAATGTGAAAGCAAATTATAACAAAAATAGCATGAAAAAGTGTAAAAAACTTGATCAAAAAGTGATGGGAAATACGTAATATCATCTCTCTTAGGTATTACTTATAGCGCGTGGTAAAATGTAAATTGCATTTAGGAATTCCTAAATTCGTCTTAGGTATTACCTGACTTTAGGAAATGGTTAGTGAAATCGGGCATTCGTCATTCAAATAAACGAACTTCCATTAAAAAGAAGCGCTATAAAATAGTTCAGAACCCATCCACTGCGATCGCTGAAATTCTTCTTCCCTTAGTCTGTTTTTTGGCCTCCTCTGCCTTGCCTACTTCGACAACTCAATTGCAACTAGCGCTTCAGGTAGGGGTTTGACACCTCATTTTTTCATTCTAGGTAATCTTATTGGACTTCCACTTCTATAGGTTAGACTGTTTTGTGGGGTAATGCAGAATATCTGTTGACAAGTTTTACATGTCAAATTTAGACTATGTATAAGCAGAACTTAGGAATGTTGAAATAGAACGATTAGTAATAAATGATAAATTATTGAATATGCAGAATGAAATTTAAATAAATAACGATGTAATGGAAAATTATTAAAATTTTAATTAAACATGAAATTTTTGACGACAGAGCTCCTAAGCATTCTACTGTGAAGCAGTTTAGCCAGAGAAAAAATGATTATGAATAAATATGGTGCCATCATTCTAATTCCAAATGAAAATATATTCTTTTCATTTTTGGAAGCCAGTAATTGATTGGGACTAATATCGAGCTTTATTATTGGATATGGAACATCAATCGTTCGAATGTCTTTGATATTTAAATTTTAATTTCGTTATGGAAATATACCAATATGCTTTTTTCTTTTGAACCGAATGAATGCATATCCTTTGGGAAACACAACTCAGGATTCATCGGAATTCTCTCTAGAATGAAATTCCAATACTTCATTACCCATGGAAACTTCATTATGAAAGCATTGGATGAAATAGGGAATTTTATCACCTTTTTTGGAATGTGTACCATTGGCATTCACGAAAGCATATCCAACCAAGTTTTAATATGGAAAACACTTTACGAGATCTAAGGTAACAAATGGAATGATCCAATTATATGGAAAACGGCACGTTATTGTGAGAAAATCCACTTTTTCCAAAGTTCGTCGAGTCACTGTGACCATCTTCATTGAACTTTTTTAACTCAGACCCTGTTCCAGATAATTAAGGCGTTGGTGGTCAATTATTCTACCCCGACGTCTCATCTGCATGATCGCATAATCTGTTTGTCCACAGTTCACTTTGTCCATCTTACAGAGTGAGCATTCTTTACCAAGTTTTATTTCCGATTTGTGGACTTCTTCCATGATTCATATTTGAGTTAAAATATTCGTAACAGCCTCAACACATGATTTTTCTAGAGCAAAATATTTTTGGTGCTTCCAATGATCAGTTTGCTTTACTGTGTTTTACCATTACACAATAAAAATGAATTTTAGCTGAAAAAAAAACTAAAAAACTCGCTTTATGAAATGAAGAGTATTGATAGTCTAGTAAATAATTTGCCAGCGTGAACAAGACCAAGACTGAACGATTTCAGCAAAACTATAACCAAGACCGAATAAATAATATTAAGGGCGTGCATAAATTCGACGCTAAAATTTCACTCAATCTTTTTCTCACTTTATGTACCTGCTTGTAGACCCTTAAATTCGACGCTAGGTACCTCTACTAATCCTTCTACCTGTGTTATTTTGTTGTTGACCCAAAATGACACGGACAACTGACACAGATCAAAGTGTAACTATGTATAAAAATATTAGAAAATAAGAAATAGAAAACCAAAAAAAAACAAGAAACCCCAGGCCAAAAACCCGGTTGATCCAATCTAAGCTTAATCCTTAAAGGACATAATCCTTCCGGCAGCGTCCAAGGGTGTCTCTTCTGGGCTACAGGTAGTTAGCGTCCAATTTGAGGCCGCCCAATATCAAGACTATCCTAGTCTTGATCCTGCTTTGCTCATCAAGTAGACTAGCTAGACCGTTGAGTGAAACTAAAAGCACCGTCCTCGACAGGCGCACGCGCGATTCCTATATTTTAATAATTTTAAATGTATAATAATAATATACACTAACTACATTGTTTATCTCACCATGCCTCTATCTACGGCTAAACTCAGACGGACCACAGCGACGAGACTATTATGTGTTGTATGGTGTTCATCAGCTTCAGTATGGAGAAACGATGAGTGGCCAGTTGTCGCATTGCGAAGGCGATCTGTCGTCCATGTGTTTTGCATTGAACCTCCAACAACGACAATTTTGTGAGTGATACAGTCCACAGGTATCGACCGTCGACATACATCCAAGAATAACAAATCTAACAATAGTATTCGATTGACCTCTGAAGTAAATGATTCTAGTATTCAGCATGTATGAAAAACCAGGACATGTCAAATATTTATCACATCCACTTGATCCGTTAGAATCCTGAAATTGCTTTTCCACTATAGTTTAGTTATCCTCTAGAATGCAGTGACCGTGTTGACATGCAGATTAGATGATATCCGTTTTGTCATTGAACAGCCACAAAACCGCTCCCCAACTATGTTGATGGTAGGATAATATCCTTCGATTATATACATACTACATGAGTAGCGGATATTCTGTTTATCTCCAAATTCTTTATCCATCTTTATCGTTAGAATAGTCATACATTCATAGATATTTTAAGAAATGTGGATCCTATAATTCAATCAGTTAAGCCGGCTTTACCTACATTATGCGGCGAAATGAACAAAGCATCTATACAGTGTGAATAATAATAATTATTAGAAAAACACCTGCATTGCCATCAAAGATTAGATGGAATAAGAGGCTTATTCGGAGAGCAAACACAATACAAACGGTTCAGAACTGGTCAGTGTTCAAAACATAAAGATACTACAGACGGGTTCCAAGCCAGCTTGTTGCCTCTATCTGTAGTAACTCTATGGTGAAGAAACTGTTAGCAGATAATCTTCGCGCATGAGCAGACATCTGAATAATAGTCAGTTGTGAGTACTCAATCGTATCTTTTTCTGAAAGCATCCTATGTCACATGTTCAATTACTTCCACTTTTTGGTACATGGGATCTGTTTTTCTTTCTCTACCCTCCACAGCTCTAGTTTAGTGTCAACATTTTTTTTTCTCAGGAGCCGTCCCTTCGCCGGTACCACCTCAGCCTCCTGGGCTTATTGTGGATACTCCTAGTGTTCTGACTACAACCTATTCAGCCATTCCGTTTCCTGTATTAGCTCATACAGGTTCTTTGCTGGTTGGTTGTAGAAGTCTTCTGGAGTCATTTGGGTTCTGCCATACAGTTTCTGCCTTCTGTGGTCCAGCGACTCACAGTTGCATAGTATATGCAGAGCTGTTTCGGTATCCTTTTTGCATCTTCTGCATGTGAGGTCTCCGTTGTACAGCCCTATTTTGTTTAGGTGCTCCTTTGTGGGAAAGTGTCCCGTAAGTAGCCCCGTAATGGTGCGTAGCTTGTTCCTGCTCATTGAGAGCAGTTCCTTCGCTACTTTTTCTGATGGTTCTTTTATGAATTTCTTCCCATGTATTTGCCTGGTCGTATTCTTTCAGTGTTTATTGTGCTGTTCTCTCAACCACCCTTTTAACCTCGTTAAGCATCTGGGGATGCCAACAGCAGGTTTGGGTCCGTTCATTAGAGTTGACGATCCTACTCTTGCGAGTTCGTCAGCTTTTTCATTGCATACGATTCCTTTATGACCTGGGACCAACTCCAGTGTTACACTGTTCCGAGTCGCCAGTCTTCTAAGTTCTTCGCCGCATTCCCATACTAGCCGAGATGTCACCCTATAGCTCTGAAGTGCAAGGGCGGCTTGACTGTCACTGTAGATCCTGATCTGCCTGTTATTGATGGCTCTCATATTATTAACCCTTGCACATGCAAGTATTGCATAGACCTCTGCTTGAAATACAGAAGCGTATTTGCCAAGCGAGACGATCTCTTCATATTTGCTCGTCTTGCTGTATATGCCCGCTCCGGTGCCGAGTTCATTTTTTGATCCGTCTGTATACCAGATCAGCTCATTCGCTCTGCTAAGTGGTGGTGCGTTCTCTTCCTTAAGCTCCTTCCGATCTTTGATGACAATCTCGAAGTTCTTGCGAAAGATATATTTGGTGGTCATGTGGTCTGTTGGAATTTTGAAAATGTCATCATCCACATGCCTTATCTCTGTGTGTTCTCTCCCATGTGCCACGTCATGGTCTGATGCTTTTTCCAATCGGGTTAGTGCTGCGAGTTCATTTGTCCACCAGGGCACATTCCTGTTGGGTTTCTTCCTCACCGTTGGGCAGTTGTTCTCAAACGCTGAGATAATTGCTTCCTGTGTTAGGTCTGCTGCTATCTCTAGGTCTGTTATGTTCTTAATTTTTACCATCGTTCGGTCTAAACTGTTAACTAGTTCTGCATTATATGCTTCCCAGTTCGTTTTTTGCGGGTTACGGTAGTATTCTATTTTCGGTTCGGTTCCCGAAATTTGAAAATATATGTGTCTGTGGTCAGGAAAACTTTCTTCCTCGGACACATGCCAATTATTCACGAAGTTACTTATGTAATGAGTGCCAATCGTGATATCAATAATCTCCTTTCTGTTTGAGTTAGCGAAAGTTGGTTTATTTCCTTCATTTAATACGTTCAGATTGTTAGCCGTAATAAATTTTAGTACTGACTCACCTCTTTCGTTGGTGTTGGTGCTTCCCCATTTGAGATTGTGTGAGTTGGCATCGCACGCAATGATCAGCTGCACACTCTTCTTCCTGGTGTACTTGACCAGTTCTTCGACTTCCCTGGCTGGTGGTTGTCTGGGGTCATCGTGAGGAAGATAGGCCGATGCGAGAATTGCTTCTCTAGTCCCATTTCCTTGCCCCAGTGTGATGAGGACCGCCGCTAAGTCACTACAACAAAAATTATTAAGCGAAAGGGCTTTTATACCTTTCTTAACAATAATGCAGGTTCTTGGGTGGTCAGAGGTTCTGTCATAAATCAACTCACCAATGCCATCCAGTCCCATAATCTTACCTCTGTTAATCCAGGGTTCTTGAAGAAGGGTCACTCCATACCTCTTATTACAGTAAGTTCCGCCGAAGCCCCCTTACTGTGATGGAGGTTCCCCTGAAGTACCCTGAATTTCACCGCTCGACGGGCCCCCCCCCCAGGACCCTGAAAGTTACCATGTTAAGCTTATAGTAAGCTTTAAACCGGTTAGCCACCAAGGTCCCATGGGAGACCTCGTCGATGGAATAGGCCAGGATTTGGCCTTTTTCTTCCACTTTCCGACTCAGGAGGAGCCAGCCGTTCACCCTCAGGCTGGCATTTTGCTTCCCCAAGCGTTCTTGCACCTTTTCCTCATGATCTGCTGGTCCAGATATAAATACAATGACCCTGGGTCGTCTTGGGAGATCCTTGGCTTCGACTGCTGTTAAAGCCGCCTCTTCCCATAGACCCTCTGCACCACCCCTAAGCCAGTCAGTTGTCTCCTGGTTTGCGCAGGTCAGCCACAAGACGCCTCCGCTGAGCGTGGTCCTGATGAACTGCAAGCTCGTGCCACTGCCAGAGGCGGCGGCATCGATTGCGTTCACCAGTTTATCTTGAACCAAGTCTGCTTGTTCTTGGCTCAATGTTATTTCCGGATGGCGTTTGTCAATAATTGCCATCCGTGTTCCCTTGGCGACCTCGCTGTATGAACCGGTCTGTGGGGGTCCACTCCTCGGTTTTTTGCTCGGTCGCGGTTTTGGAGGGGCTGAGATTCCCAACGGTTTCTCTTCCCCATTTTGGTTTTGGGCTCATGTTCCTTAGGAGCCTGCTTTTTAGGCTTCTCCTGTGTCCATGTTCCCTCCGCCATTTTTCTTGCCTTGATCTGCCTTCTTTTGTAGGCTCCCGAGGCTTTCCTTTCTTGCTGGACTTTTCCAAGCCCATCGATCTGTTTTGTGATCGTTTCAGTGGTTGCGGTTGTTCCCACTGATGCGTCACTTTCGCTTCCGACGATGGTCCTGTCTTCATCTGAGAGCATACTCTCTGATTCAGACTTCCCGCCGTCGTTTGATTTTTTGTTTTTGTTACCTGGTTCCATTTGAGTCCCACGAGTAAGGGGGAAGGGGTGTGTCCAACCCTGCGGTGCCCCCTGCTCAGGATTAAGGCTAGGTTACTACTAGGGTTTCGCCCGGTGCCCTAGAGGAACCGTTCGTGACACTATTTGACCCTAGTGCCATTCATCCCTCGGCACGGTATCTCACACCTTGAATTTAGGTTGGTTCGATCCGCTGTGCTCTGTGTAAACAGGGCCACCACGTGAAGGTACACAGACGGTCTTGGGAGAAGCATCCTCGAAGGTTTGCTAGTCCTTCTCTGCTAGTCCTTCTCTGCTAGTCCCCTGAGTCCGGTGGCTAGAAGCCGACATCTTGACCCCTAGTTCCAACATTAGAGACAATGGACTCCGTTTCTCATAGGAAGAACCCACTAGAAGTCTAGAAGTTGCAGTCGTATGCGCGGAGACGCTGCACATAGCAATATCTGAACATCAATATCGGTCTAAGGCTTAGGCGTTAGGCATCACAATTTCATTGCGTGACAATAAAATATTCACTAAATCAAGAATATAGAAATTTGGTGCACACAATCAATTCAAAAGTCTCTGTTTGATCAGGAGACCTTCAGATTTCATCGATAATAATTTTTTTTTTCCAGCCGAAAACTCGTTTATTGCTCAAATATATGAAAACAAACCAATTGATTATTTCCTGAGTGCGTTATAAGGAGCGATTTTGCTTGAATACCGTTTGTTTGATTCTCTCGAATAAAATAAAGAAGTTGAATTTGAGTGACGAAAATAAAAAATTATCCAATAAAATTCTTCTCAAAACCAATTTCATTTGGATATATTATATTTTTCAACAATTTGGAATGGTTATTCACTTCATTCCTTAAAGAATACTGTTTTGAACAATCTAAATCATTATGATTCAAAAATAAAGGGACTCATTGCAGTTCTATGTTCTTATAAATATTATTTATTTTAAATCCGCAAATGATAATATTCATAACATCGTCGCTGTCCAACTTCCCTTAGACAGCAGACCTTTTTCTCTTCAGCAAATGTTTCGCTTCCCGAAAAGCATAGATAAAAGAGAAGTCAGTTCATGTCAACTCAAAAGTAATTTTATTTATCGCCAACCTTTAGTAAAACCGTCAATTATCAGATTGATTTCTGGAAGTAAACAAACAGTTTACATATGCGTCTGGTAAAGTGACATA
>CAJUYG010006147.1:0-12620 GCA_910591675.1 Galerucella calmariensis
TTACCTCGTAGGAAAAGCCACATTCCTGGACTCTGTGTTGCTAAGTCGAGGCTTGCGCCTCGACTTAGCAATCTTCACAGTCGTCCAGGAATGTTAAGCTTTTCCTACCCGGTAAACAATGTACTATTTATGCAACGATTATGTAATGAAAGCCATTAAGACACGAGCAGGCTGTAGGATACGAGACGAGCCGCAGGCGAGTTTCGTATATAATATGCCATTACATGAAAGTTGCATACAATATTTTTTCTACTCCGATTAATAGGAATTATTTAATTAATAATTATCACTTATTATAAAACACAAGAACTTTTCAAAATCAAAATTATTTGACAGCTGTCAAATTAAGTGTCACTTAATAGGTCTGTTCGCCTGCAATAAAAGTGTAGCACTGAGCTATATAATTTTGAAAAATTCAGGTCTATCTGTGAAAAAATGCGTGTAAAATTGCTTAATTTGGGACATCTATGTATATTGCATTTGTATACTGCAAGAAGCATTAAAACATGATTAAAATAAATAAAATCGTATAGCTCAGTGCTACACTTTTATTGCAGGGAACAGACCTAATATAATTAATTTCAGAAATGTCAACCAGGTCCATGGCTATATTAAATATTGTGCGAATGTCGCATTCCTATTGGCTTAAAAATCTGTATCATAATGAAAATTTGTATCATAATGAATATCATTATGATACAGATTTCAGCCTTTTGATAAATATATTATAAAACAGAAGTAGAAAAAATACTTTACTTGTTTTCTTCAAATCTGTGCATTTGTAAAAAAAAGTATAGTGTGCAACATGTGGGGGAAGTACTTTTCTCACACGATGCACAATTTACTATTATATTTTAGTATTGAACATTTTCAGGAAACTAAGATGTAAAATTTTTTGGAAAACGGAATTTTATAGATCATGTCCCATAGCTAGAATAATCAACACTGATGTATGCAAATACACGTCTCCTGTTTTAGTTTTCCATTGAAAATTTCAACTCAGTTATTCACATTAAACTGACGTCGGGTGTGGACGAGTGTGATGCATACAAAATGGGTAGAATAGTAACAAGAATAGTTAGTCAGTGGAGTTTGGTTATCGACTGGTTTGAAAAATGAATCTTTGAAGTTATGAAGATATCTTTAATGTGATTAACTTGGCTGATGTGCAACTTCTCTTGTATAGTTATATTTAAATGAATGTAAAACCTCAAGGAAAAGACAATGACGTCATTTTATTCGCTAAACACTGACCAAAATTATTGAAGGTCAACAAATGTCACATGTTGTTAAAGCAGCAAATCATAGACGCTCGCACAATTCTCAAAATTGCATATTTATAACGTTCGTCTAAGTTGTATTTATGTTAATATTGAGAAATAGATATGACTCGCTATTGTGATGTTTGAAATTTGAGTGGTCTCAAACCATAAAGGGAGAGGTATGAAGGAAGGGAAGTTCTTGTGGTACAATGTTTTCCTATAAAATATCTCAATATATAGGGTTGTCCAAAAAAAACCGGAATTTCCTTTCCAACAAAATAACATACTTGTTTTTTTCGAGCCATACATCAGACAATTTTTGACCGATTTCTTTGTTTGACCTCTCGTTACATTCACAAATGTCTGAACTTTCGTAAAATAATTCGCAAACATATACAGTGCGAAACAAAAAATTTCCAGTCAGTTTTAAAGTTTGGTGAAGTTTGGATGTGTCCGCCATTTTGTTTTTTTAAACAAAACGCGAAATATTAGATTAGTAGTGTGTCTTGATCAATTATCTTTTAAACAAAACCGACATCAATAAAATCGACCTATAAATAAAAAAAATATCAATAAAAAAGGAAATTCCGTTTTTTTTTGGACAACCCTATATATTTTTCAAACTTAAGCAATTATTGACACTCGACGCAAATGAATTTCATTTCTGACAACCTTTGGCATTTGATAGCCTCCACCCCAAATAATACCAGTAAGTTTCAGTCTAATTGGATAGAGTTAACGTATATTTTCCGTCGACAGTGAATTTTTGGGCTATGTGAATATTTACAAAATCGTTCATCAATGACATGACTGATATTAACGAACGCTGTTCTACTAATAAACGATTTTGGTGTAGGCAACCAAACAAATCACCATATTTGAAAACTATTTTCAGCAATAACTCAGTGACGGAGGTAGGTGAATTGTAGGCTGATTAATTGGAAACTGATGACAGCTACCTGAAGTAAATTGAATTATGTTGTATGAAATATCCGATAATTTTTCAAACTATATCTTCTGTGCAAAATGATAATACATCTTGTTAATATAAAACCACTATTAATGCACTTATTTAATAGGAAATTATTATTAACAATTTCATTCACTCATTGATTTATTATTAAAATGTATTTTATACTGCTTTGAAATTTGATGCACAATTTCTTATTTTGACACTTGACAGCTGCCAACTGATTGTGGAATAACTATATAAAAATCTCAATGGGTGTTTGTTCAACTATTATTTGCCGTTACATCATAATCAGTGCCGTATTTTGCTGCTTTACGTTTGTCTTACATTATATAACTTAACTTAACCTCAAAGTTATAATCAATAACAAATGTTAAAAATTGTTTTCAAAATATGACAACTGGACTGTCAGAAGTAATAAAGAAAATTCACGTCGACATTAATTAAGAAATACGTTAATCACGTCATAATTTCGTCTAATCCATTACATGACTGATGGATCAAGATGGACAATGTATGACGTAACGGCAAAGAAAGGTTGAACAAACTCTACTTAAAATATTTGCCTGTGTGCCAGTATAATTATCACTTTTTGAGATTAATACCATAACTTCTGTGAAAGTGGTGAAAGCAAGCAGTCTTCCATTCGTTTCTCTGGTTTTCTATTTTTTCAAAGCTGAAATCGTAATCAGCGGCCAAAAATCCCACCTATCGATGTTGGTGAATATTCGTCTCAAGTATTGAAAATCTGCCCTGTCGAATCCGAAAATTTCCCGTTAGCTTACGAACATTTTGACAATTGCAACATTTTAAAATTCGTTGGAATGTCGATATTTGGACAATATCCTTCAATTTCTTTCCATGGATAAGTGAAACATGCTTTCATGAGAAATTATCAGGTTTATTTTGATGTACTTGTGTAATTACTTCCTGGAATTGACTGAGTATTCCACTAGTTATCCAATGTGGTCTGATAACTACACCACCAAATCGTATTATCGAGCAATCACCAACTTTCTTAACAGTTTGTGAAAATTTTCAAGTCCATTCTGGCATTTTCCAATTTTTTTTGATATGAAAGTTTCAAATCCATTGATTCGATTATCATGTTAACTTCTTGAAAAAAAAAAACTCCCAGTTTTTGACTGACACATACCTTTTACTACATCGTTCCACAAAATTGTTTCAATTATTGGTGATAAGATATCCAAAATAGATTTTATAAAAAATAGTGAGACTAGAACCGACCCACAAGCTCATTCCATTGCTTCATGAAGCATAACAATGATATTCCAAAACCTATTTCACTTTCTACAACATTTACGGCGCAAGACCTAGTTAGAGCTACGGCGGACACGCTCAACGTCGATATTATTGCAACGCAGGAACCCAACAGGGCCCAGACTAGAGGGGATGTACGGTGGATGGTCGATGAGGAAGAAAGTACGGCCCTGTACTGCAGGAACCGCAGGTGCGGGGTGGTGGAACACTTTCTCAGAAGGGGTTACTCGAAGCTGAGACTAGCGAGGTTCACCCTGTACAATGGCTACATTTCGCCCAACGTGAACTTTGAGACGTTTAGGAAATATATCGATGACCTGATGGACGACATTCAGAACGAGGGTAGGGAGGTTATGGTTGTGGGGTATTTTAATTCAAAGGCGGCCCTATGGAACTCGGATAGACAAGACCAGCGCGGAGACTACCTGTCGGACTGCCTGATGGCGCAACAACTGGTAATCCTGAATAGGGGAACGACTCCTACCTTTGTGCGAAGGGACCAGAAGTCCATCATAGACTTATCGTTCTGCTCCACTGGGCTCGCTAGTAAAGTAAGGAGATGGGCAGTCCTGGATGATTTGGAATCACTTAGTCTCCATAGGTATGTTATGATCGAGGTCGAAGATGCTGATGGGAGCAGGATGCGTAGCGGAGGCGGCAAGGTGGTTATAGATGATGAGGCACTTAGGAACACGCTAAATTTGATGGCCCCTAGGCATCCGGCCTCTCCACGGGAAGTGGTGGGGATAATCAAAGCCGCCCAGAACGGGAGCAGCCGAAGGGGTGCTACCCACATCAGGAAGATGCCCGTTTGGTGGACAGAAGAGATAGAGAGGAACAGAAGGTCCTGCGTTTCCAAACGCAGAAGACTGACAAGGATGAGAGCGGGAGGAGCACTGGCGGAGGAGACCGATCGCGTGGAAGCGACCTACAAAGACACAAGGCGCCAGCTAAGGAGGAAGATACGTAGGTCCAAGGAGGAAAGCTGGAGGATGCTCTGCAGCGAATTGGAACAGGATCCCTTTGGGCAGGGATACAGGATCGTGACCAACAGGCTCAAAGGCATGCTGACGCCGTACGAGATGCCGGAGTCAGAAAAGATTAGGGTTGTGGGAGAATTATTTCCAGCAACCGCAGACAGGGCTGACCTCACTAAAGTGGCGACATACAACGTGACGGAGTTCACGCTTGAGGAGCTTAAAGACGCGGCTTCGAGGCTGAAGGCTGGCAAGGCTCCTGGCTTGGACGGGGTATTGGCGGAGAGTGTAAAAATAGCTGCAGAGGAGGTACCACATCTCCTATTGGACATGGCTAATCGCATACTGAGGGGAGCGGACATTCCGCGGGAGTGGAAAAAAGCGCGGGTATGCCTGATACCCAAAGGGGACCCTGCCAGAAAGAAATGCAGGCCCATCTGCGTAATCGACGCTGCGGCTAAACTTTTCGAACAACTTGTGAAAGGTAGACTGGAGGGCGAGCTTGAGGACAGAGGTCTGCTCTCGGAGAGGCAGTACGGGTTCCAAAGGAAGAGGTCAACGGTGGGCGCTATAGGGGAGCTGATCAGGCTGGCGAGCGGAGGAACACATAAGTGGAGCGCGGCGGTGTTTGTGTTTTTACTTGTTTTTACACTTATGTTAGGTGGTGTTCGTGAAAAAGTTCTTGGATCCTTCGGTAACGCTGCACTTTACAATCGGTTGTTAACAATATTTAGTTCTTTCAGAGCAGTATGCTTCTACTTATGCCGTACTTACTGCCCACGATCTCAATTCCGTTCTGAACTGATAGTTTAACTCGAACTTAGACATCATTTGAATTTTTTCCCTCATCCTAGCAATTTAACCTTTTACCTTGCGTTTAAAGTTACCACTTTTCTTAATATTTTCCCATTTTTTTGGATTCTCACTCATGATAGATAGATGGAAATGTACTAATTGAATAGCACTTACAGAACTTCTCAAGCTAAGGTTAAACTTGTTATATAGCACCGCTATTGAGCTACAATATTTCATAAAAGTATCACATGTCCCTTTCTAAATAATTGTCAGAAAATGACATCTGATCCTGTGGAGTTTATCAAGGCTATTTTGCTTAAATCACCAAACTATTATATAAATCGATTATATAAACGTTTACAAAGTATACTATAGGTAAATATGTACATGAATGTACATGTACATGAAAGTGTGAAGAATATGCTTCTATATTGCTTAATGGTCATCTTAGAAAGGTGTATAAACCAGTTAAAAAGCTGTTATATAGAGGTCTTCTAATTATGCTCTAAGATCGCTTCCATCACAATATAATAGAACTAACCAGTAATATAAGCAAATTGGTATTCCAGAGTTGTCTAATAAACCCAAAAAGCTTTCCGTGAAACCGTTATAAATCAGTAACATAACATTTTGGTAATTAAACATGTTACTTGGGTATTTTCAGTTTTTAATGGTAGGAGAACCGATATACCTAGTACAGTCAACGAAAAATTTTTATATTCAACATCATTACGCATTTCAAAAGCACAAGCGACATACAAAGAATGTGTCTCTACGCAACAAAAAACTTCACAGAGACGTGGCAGTGACTGGATGGCGATTGCTCGCTGCCTCTTTCTTATGGTCTTCACAGGCCGAAATTAGATTAAAGTTTGCATTTTTCAAAATGATCTGTTTCACGTATATACAATTGTCAACGAGAAGTGCAGAAGTAGCTACTAATGGAGAAATGCCTTTGATAAAACACAACTCTATGCTCAAATACTTTTTCACAGTGTGATTCGAGGAAAGCTGTGAGTATTTATTAGTATGAGTATTATCAGTGTATACAAGAGCTAGCTGTCACCTTCAAGGTGATTAATTTTTGTCTCTCCAACATCAAAGGATTCACTCCTGTTGTTGTGTGTATTCTTTGATTATACCCAGTAAAGACGCTAGATAGACAAACGCCAGTGCACGTTTTCGCTCGACGTTTGTTCTATGTGGATGATGCTTTTAAGCTGGGACGAAATGGCGATCGTCCACGCCTCCTTTTGTATGTGTACATTGTATCATTTGATTACATAGAAAAGACGCGAAACATAGTACGTCAGTGGCATGTCCTCGCCCGACGTCCTTTATGTGTGAACAAAGGTGCATTTCTACATTTTCGATGTCCGATTGTCAGTCGTTTCACACCGTATCGAATGAATTGAAATGCCAATTTTCATTGCTTGAAAACAATCGTACCTTTGAGAAATAAAAATAGTGTCATATCACTTTTAAACTTTGCGAAAAATAAAAATCTCTGTGGCCGATAGTCTTCGGATGAGGCCATTCTTGCTTCCACACACATACACACGCACACTGAACACAATCACAATTATAACCATTTTTTGCTCCCGATTATATTTCATTGAAATTATTATTATTTATTTTGGAATAACTTCCCGAGAACAGTAGATCATGAAAAAAATCAGGTTCAATCAGATCCACTTTCACGTTCAATGGAATGTTCCAATATAACAGGGACGATGTCACTTGGACAACCGCCACTGCGGGACCCTTCCACAATTCACCTAGCAAGGGTAAAAACTTGGTGAAGACTTCACTTGTGCAATACACACAAGAGGGAATGGATAGGGACGAGAAGTTAGTGAGTGAAGCTGTTGGTTGAAAATTTGATTACCCGCCAGTTTAAAATTGATTTCTCAAGTACACTACATAGCTGGTAATTTTTTTGTTTAATGGCTAGTGATTATAAGATCGGAAACAAGAGAAGGTTATAAAAATTTATACATTTCTAGTGAATTTCGTGACCAATCTCACGAGGATATAAAACTACGACTTCTCGATTATTATTGGATGCATATTTATGATTCGATTGGTTTAATAAGAATTTAACAGTGCACTAACAATGTCGCAGTGAATAGTAGCTTCGTCCGTCAATCTATCTAGAAAAACCTTCAGTTTTCATTCCTTCAACGAAAACTCGACCCAGTTACTTGCAGACTCGTGGACGCTAACAAATAATTTGAACAGCAGCCAAGCAAGTCGAAAAAGACATGGGATGTGGTAATATTTCATTCATACTATAGTCTCCAACCTGAAAATTCATTGAAAGAGATAATGTAAATTTCAATAACCAATAGCTACAATTAGTTATTGACATACAACATACAATAAATCACATAATAAAGAGAATATTTCATTCCATAGTTAATGATTTAAAAATCAAGTTTTGTTGGTTTTTATAATCGAACTGAAGTTATTTTCTCTATCGTAGTTTACTGTGGAAATTGTCATATTTAATATTAATAATCAAACGGGAGTTGTCTAAGAATTGAGTAGGCATGATTCATGATTCAAGTTTATTTCAGATCGCTTTCCGCTCAATCGGATTTAATCTCGACCTTGGGAAAAAGAAAATAAAATCTCCACTACAGGGTAGATTCGACATAAGAGCCAACTCATTAAATCGGCTACATAAGGTTTTTTTTTAGATTCCAAATTAAAGTGCCTTGGCGTACCTATAGTGGCCAGAAGTTAACAGTATATGAATCGAATCTAGAGGTACTTTAGTCTCACTTAGTGGAGTTACACAGTTTGGTATGAATCACAGCCTTTTTGGAAACTATTTACTTAGCAGCATAACCTACGATTTGGCAAGCACAGGCTAGTAGAAACCGGATGGTGCAATCATATATGGAAGCAATCACATCGCATGATCTGAACTATGTTTTACGCACACACTGTTTATTTTTTATTTTGGAAGCATGTCGCATCTACCAAGAGGTTATTAGCGACAATACAATAATATAATACTATTAGATCTTATATAATAGGCTTATAGATTTTGAATTGCCTGTATATCTTGAGTATCTTAGTCTAGGTCACGTTAATATTACTTGTATTGTCCTATTTTTAGTAGTAACTTGCCAAAGAGGTACAATGCTTTTGAATAGCTAGCAACGCTTCGTCACTCACTCTCCGGATTGATATTCAAGATCGCCTCACACGTATTAGTACATCAATATGCGATAGTATCCGTATGAACTCAACACTTTTAGGATACAACTCATCTTCCAGTAATTCAGCCTTCATTACTTTTTCTATGAAATTTTGCTGGTATATTTGCTGTAAACTATTCAAAGCACCGAGACAATCTTCAATTTTTCGATTGTCCTTGCACATCAGATACAAATATTTTCGATACCTTTTTTAATATTTCTTCGAAAAATATGAAGTTTGACTGTAAAATGTGTTCTCTTAACCAATAATTACGCAACCCACGAATAAACTGAGCTCTGAGGAAAATATCTGCAATAGAAACAGACCTAGTGCATTTACATGTAGTTGAAAACTCTCGATATGCAAGATCGCGTTGGAGTGTTGTAACATATTTGGCAATTGCCTGCCTTCCCATTTGCTATTGCTATATAAATTACGACATACGTGAATCAATAGACTAGTAACCAACATAGTTGATGCGACAGTGAAAGCGAAATTGAGAAAAAAGTGGATTCAATCATAATTCTGCGGATCTATCTAATTTATTTTAGTAAACATATACGGGGACACAAACTTACCTTGCTTACCTTGAGAATGAATAGACTTTTACATGAAGTAGTTATGAGAATATATATCTAACCATACTTTTTTTTAATTTCTTGGGAAATTAACCACAATATTTTTGAATTCTTTATTTCAAAGTTTCGGTAGCGTTCCAGCTACCGTTGTCAAGAAAAAATAGGTAGAAATTAATTTTTTTATCCCTAACTGACACAACAGAAAAAATTTGACAACTAGACAATCAAAAATTATTTTGAAGTTCAAGACTGCAAAATTTTGTTATCAAATTTTTAGTAAGGTCCATTCATAGTAGATCATATCTGTGGCAAAATGTGAAATGAAATATTTCATTTTATGACATTCCAACGATATGATAGTCTACTAGAAATGGATCCAGTGAAGTGCACGTTCCAGGAACGGTTTTTATTGGGATAGCGCGTTTTTTTCGCTTATATTGGAAATGTTGTTAATAAAACGCGTTTCTTAATAGTTTTTTTGTGTATGAATATTTAAGTTTTTGAAATATGTATACTCAGTTTTGTGATTTTGTGTATTGAAATGTGTATCGATTAACAACTATTCAAATTATAAATCATAAGAAAACCTGGATAAAAACTTATGATGCTATCCTGATAACGCAGGTAATTGATTATTGGAAATTTCTCTTTCTAACATTGGTAACCAAATTTGACTACAATCGGCTGATATACTAGCTACACATTTATCTGCATTTAGTTGTATTGAAGCACTTTCTTTGATTTTCCGTCTTTTATTATTGGGTTCTTTTAATATTATTTTTGATGAATCCCATTGAATTTGATGACCCTCTTCCCAAGCATGTTTGCAAATAGCTGACTTAAAGAATTCCCTATCTTTGATATATTTTTTGTGTTCGTTTATTCGTACTTTCAATGGTCTAGATGTTTCACCTAAATAAAATTTGTCGCATTCACATGATATTTGATATATGCAGTTTTTTGAAGATTGTTCTTCATTCTTTGGTTTCGTTTTTGTTAGTATTGATCTCAATGTATTATTCGATATAAAACTAGTTCTAATATTGAATTGGTTACCAATTTTTTAATTCTTTCTGACAAACCCTTAACATACGGTATTGTTAAGTTCCTAAAAATTATGTTAGCTGAATTATTAATATTATTGTTATGGGGTATTAACAATGAGCCCCTCTCTATATGCTTAATGTCCTTATTTACAAATTCTGCAGGGTAATTATTGTTATTTAAAACATCTTTTAAAAAAGTTTTCTCCTTTGTAAATTGATCATCACTAGAACAAATGATTCTGGCCCTATCGTATAAAGATTTTACTATCCCTTTTTAACGCTTATAGAATGATTAGAGTCAAAATTCAAATATCTATTAGTGTGTGTTGGTTTGCGGTATACACTCGTTTCATACCCTGTAGATGTTTTATTAATATGAACATCTAAAAATGGCAAAAAATTGTTATTTTCAATTTCAATTTCAAACTTTATAGATTCCTCTCCTTCATTTATATTTTATATTTTAAACGCGCTATCCCAATAAAAACCGTTCCTGGAACGTGCACTTCACTGGATTCCATTTCTAGTAGACTATCATATCGTTGGAATGTCATAAAATGAAGTGTTTCATTTCACATTTTGCCACAGATATGATCTACTATGAATGGACCTTAATAAAAATTTGATAACAAAATTTTGCAGTCTTAAACTTCAAAATAATTTTTTGATTGTCTAGTTGTGAAATTTTTTCTGTTGTGTCAGTTAGGGATAAAAAAATTAATTTCTACCTATTTTTTCTTGACAACGGTAGCTGGAACGCTACCGAAACGTTGAAATAAAGAATTCAAAAATATTGTGGTTTAATTTCCCAAGAAATTAAAAAAAAGAATGAATAATATACCACAAGGAACATACAGAAGATATATCTAACCATAGTGTCAACAAAACAAATCAAATTACTATACCAGTAACCCTGTAACATATTAATATTGGTAAGGGTATCCTATTACTGAAATCATAATCGTAACAATAGTTGCCTTTATCTGGAAGATTTACAATTAGTACATGTACTTATATGTAACGGCAGACGAGTTTACAATGTCGAAAAAGGCAATACAATAACACATAAAATGTAATGGCTAACTATAGCCAGAAACCTAAAGGTAGTTAGATACAAACACAGATGCGAAAAAGCGTCTTCACAAGTCGTAGATAGATGGAGCACTGAATATTTCATTAGCAGTTATGTGCGAAATTGAATACAAAGAGAGTTGGAGTTGGGAAATAGGGACATTTGAATCGATTCCAAATGGGACTGGAAGATTTTCTCATGGTAATAAAGATTTTGAAAAAACTACTTTCCACACATAATATCTCCAGTCTCTCAAGCACAACCCACTAAATAGATAATAAGTTCACGATAAATGCTAATTGAATGATTCCATAATTATGAAAAGTGATCCGTTTTTGGGCGATTTTATAAACAGAGTTGTTCCTTATTATTTGTGAATCCATTGGTTGGAATATATTAGGAATTTGATACAATAAACTGAAAAAGTGCGAACGGTAAAAGCTGTGATAGTTGTGGGAACAAATTTTGGAAAATTGGTTCGGTTTCATGATCCCAAAGGGATAGAATTTCCCTTGAAAGTCTTCTGAGACTGTAGGTACAAACAATATTTATAATTTCAATCAGGAGGTGAAAATTGGACTGAAAACGGATTTTCAACCTACCAAAAAAATTGCGTTTCGACGAAAGAGATACTGAGAGATGAATGAGTTTTGGTATTATCGATTCTAGAATTTCAGCTTGCGGTTGGATATGTAGTATCGTGGTTTTATTATTTCCTCCAGTTGAGGTACGGGATTATGCTCCAAAACGAATACGCCGTATCTTGGATATATGTTTTTTCAAAAACTTTGTTGGGCGTTATGATAGTATTGAGTCCATTATCTTCGATATCTACTAGATAAATTGGGACATTCCAATTCTGAAGAATCTAATATGAAGAATTAAAACGAAAATCGTGAATCAAGCAATAAGGAATTTTTGATTATCAATAATTATTTTTATCACTTTGTTTTTAAATTGCCGAAAGCTTTATAACACTGATGATTGATAATTCAAATTCAGCTTCCATTATTTGAATAATTGTTGAAAAAAATTAATTGTGTTATATATTTTCGAAGAAAAAATTGCTGGTTACCATCTTTTTTTGTTGCCAGTTATAAGTATCGAAGAGCCTTATCAATTTTTTTTTTCAAATTCTATGATTACTGAACGAGGGTAAAGTTTATTCACAATAATTACTATTGATGAATCGGATGACATCGGATCCTCGCCTATCAATGACGAACCATGCCGCCATTTCGTTTTCCATTTTGGTGGAAAAATGAAACACCGTAGGAACTTTTTCACTAAACTTGTTTACTTGTTTACACACAAAATAATATTCATTCATTTTATGAACTGGTCACTTTCTTATACAACTTTTTTTGCTCGTAATACATACAACATTTTTTCTGCAATCACTTAATTGTAACTATTAAAAACAAATATA
>CAJUYG010006148.1:0-12619 GCA_910591675.1 Galerucella calmariensis
ATTCATAAAGCTCCAAATTAGACTTCTTATCAATTAGTTTTTCCATTTAATCCATATTTAATTCTTTACAAGGGCTCAAACTTTGCTTAATATGTGTAATTACCTCATGATTCGTATTTTTTTCAACAAAATTTGGTTAGCATTTCAAAGTTTTTATTCGAAGAGAACTCTAAGTTCAACATTAATCTACATGATATATTTTTTTCTTAATTTTCAATACATCCATTACCTCAAAATTCTTTGCCAAAAATACTTCGATATTTTGTCAAATCGCTACCGATAGATTTCCCTTTGAAGGCCCAATTTGAACTTGCTTTGAGGATAGGCCCCCCAGTAGGAATATGCCTCGATTTGAGTGTCGGCCTCGTTTTTAAAGTAAGCCTCTTCTTGTACCCTGTGGAATGGGTAGAATGACAACTGAATGGTGTAAATATAAAAAGCTTGAAGATATTGGGACACCATAAGGAACGACAGATCTCCTCGACGTCTACTTGATTTTTCCCCTTTCTTACCTTCACGAGCCGGAAAATCGTATGACAATCGGTGTTACTAATATTCGAAATTAGAAAATAAACTCCCTCATTCACTCAAGGATAGAACATGCACGGAAGCAAGAATAAATAGTCGAAGTTCACGCTGAGCGAATAGGTAGTGTACGGAAAAGGTACTAGAATACTTATTGGTATTGTGATCATGTGATCGCTGCAACAGCATGAATTATGATCGAATGGCTCTGAACTGGACATATTATTAATGGAAAACAAATACATAGTAATACAATAACGTGAATAAAAATTAACAATTTATTAGGTAGGTACATACAATAATATTCATTCCCGTGACAATATTATAAATCAACGATTTGTAGATTAATTCAACCTCACTATAATATAATTGCTCAGTTCAGGACTATGAGACTAGTCAAAAACAAAGCGTAATTTCTATAGGAGACCATGCTTGAGAAGCGCACAGGTGATGGTTGAAATAAATATACAGTGTGAGAGGAAGGAAATGCTATACGTTAAAAATGTTTCAATACTTAGATATTTCTATCTTGGTCCTATCTTGGACAATAAATCACCTTTTGGTTTGACTTGGAGTTTGATTGGAACCATTCAGTTTTCTTTCAATTTCAAATAACATCAATGGTTTTCCTCAATTCAGGTTTGTCAAAGGTACTTGATCATAAGTCGATACTGCGAAAATCTCGTCTACATATCTCCACCAGACAATGGTTCTACTTCAATGGTCATTCAGGCTTCAAAATTTTCCATGTATATATGGGTTGAAACTAGTGGAAGGGGAAAATACTATAGAAAGACCAAAAATTCTTAGGATCCAAACACCAAAGTTCCACGAACTTGTCGCAATTCACACGAAACTCTCAATTGAGAGAATGAGTGTTTATAAAATTGAAAGTGGAGATTCTTTATTATATGTATTCACCAGAATCAGTTGGAACCGAGACTCTGGCGTAATAATACAATACTAATAATCACTATTTTTAACACTGACACTGACAGGAGAATGATAGTCTGATTTCCTACAATTGATATAACGCACTAAGCCTTAACAGTATTTGCCTACATCTAAACTAAACTCCTGACCAATCTTGGAACATTGCATGAAATGTCAAATGATCATCCCAAAAGTGGTTGCAGGTTGTGTGTTTTCCAACATCTTGAGAAAATTCATTTCAATTTCCAAAGAGATTGAAACAAATGTTGTTGAATATTTTTATAGCTTTGTAGACGTGACTAGAAAGTCAAGCTTATAGTGTATTCCGTGTAAAATAAATTTAATTTTGAAATTGCGAAGCGCTTTCGGCTGTTACGCCATCTTCAGAGTGATACATGCAAGTAAGTAATAGTAATGGGAATTTTTGGGAACGAAGTTCCTTATCGCGCGTTGTGAAAGGAGGCTAGACGGATAAAATTCTTACCAAAAGTTGTCACGACAGTTTTTGATATAGGAAGCTATTGTAAGATGTGCGGCGTCGCGTGTTTCTCTGCCTGGGCCCTGATTCTCGAGTTCAAGAGAAAAGGAATGTTCACTTCACCAAAATGAACATTCCGATCCGCCAACGTTCACGCGGTACTCTAAAATCTAATTCTTGAACACTAGTGATGTGAAACGTCATGCGGATGATTGATGCTATGTTGCCAGATATTTTATAGCTAAAGCACACCATTTGAAAGAAAGAAGAAGAAAAAATGATGATGAAAATCATGTAAGAAGAAGAACCTGTTAACATAACCAAAGTTTGTAATTCGGCGGGTATTTGTGTTTTTGACTTCTGTATTTTGTGCGATTTGGCTGTGAAAAAAGTGGAAGAGTGGAAGTATTTTCGTGATAAAGTTTATCGACATTGGATATGGTAAAAAGCTGTTAACAACTATTATCGGTTCAACTCATTTCAATTCTTATGTGTTCATTTTAGATGGATAAATAATGTACCTACCTTGAAGATTATTAAGAACAATCCCATAAAGTGCGGCTCTTCCTTCCATCGTCGATCAAAATTTTTGAACCATGTAATCTACTTCCACTCTCATTAAAATAAAATATCCAAAGTAAATTTTTCAAACAAGAATCCAGCCAAATTGAGGTTATCTTAATTTCCCCACGTCAAAATCACAGCACATATGTGTGCTGTGGTCAAAATAATTTACACGAACGCCCGGGAACGCTCCGTTCCCTTTAATATTAGTAGTAGAAACCACTTCTCTCGAAAATCGGTGATGTGAACTGTCACATCTATTCAAGAATATGATTTAGACACTTTCGAGAGAACTCCGCCCACTTTTCTCATGAGAACATAGATCCTTCGTTTCAAGAATCTGGGCCCTGCATCTTTCTCTTTTATAGAAAGCAAATAAATTGAAAAAATTTTCACCATAGTCCGGGCGCGAACCATCAACCTACGCGTCTATATCAAGGCATTCAACACATGCTGCCATGAGCTCTCATGTGTATTAGATGCGAAGAAAGGTATTACATGCTGCAATGTGCGATTATATACAGATAATAATAATAAATGCTTTTGTATTTTTAGCAAGTACGCACTATAACCTCTCTTTATTATTGTGCTAACCAAGTCATACGCATTATAATCTCCACATTTTGTATGTTTAGCAAGTGTACGCGTCATAATTCCAATAAATTCAAAAACAAATCATATTTTAATATTACCTAAACGCTGTTGTGTTTACGAAGTCGAGAGAGTATATATATATATACACTCTGTTGTTGAGTTTACAAAGCCCCGCGCATCTATGACGTGTATGAAAGAATAGACAGACAGAGTACATATATATATATATATATATATATATATCACTAATTAATCGAAAGGAACTTCGTTCTATCCGGGTGTCCCTTGACACCTCTCAAGTTTTTTTTTCCAATTAGGGAATATCAGGTAAGAATTACCTACTTACTCGTATCTACAAGAATACAATTGAAAAGTCGACAACCATTGTCTACGCAATCATGGAAAAAAGCATCAAATATGTCGTCGTTTTACCTGATTTTATCTAACTATCATAATATAATTAGCTCTGTTCATAATTTACACTGTAACCATCTCCAAAAAACCGCATATATCAAAACTCCTATCCATACGACAAATTTAATTCGGTTGAGAGAGCTGGACCACTGATAATCGGAATAAATGAGCACAAGAGGCACATTGAAAATATAGAGATGCATAATTCAGGTATTCGCAAACATGTTTTTGAAGATGGCGCTTCAATAGAACTATATACATAGATATGTGTCGCTTACATTCCAACTACATGAGAACATTCCACTTAATATTAGATGAAGCATGTGGTACATTTTAGTGATATTTCTTTATAATACCTGAATGCAACGTATCCTAACCATTTCATTTATCTAGGAGGTCAGCAGTACTGCTATCCTCGTTTTTCAGAAATATGTGACGTGAATGCAAGAGCTTGCTCGTGGAATACATTTTATAGACTGAATGGATGGGAAGAGGTATGTGAAAATTACTTTTTGTTGGTGGGGTACTTTGTTAAATGATGAAATAAAACAACTCGATTTTTCGAAATCTAAATTATATTAAAGGGAAAGTTATGACGCGGTTCGCTAACACAGTGGCTTTCCCAAACGTTTGAGTACAGTATTACAAGAAGCAGAAATTTGATTGTATGTTACATCTGCTTGCGGAGCGGTAAGAGCACATCCGAATCCAGTTTCGCTATTGGAAGCGTCGGCGATGGAAATTTGGATTTACAATGCATGTATCAATATTATTTCATTCATAAACAGTGAAAATAAGTTAAAGTATCTATTTCAACTCACGACTTCACCTAAATATATATTTTTCCCACTTATAGTAAATGTACGCCTATGCATTGACATATGGAAATCTGAACTATACTTTGT
The DNA here is from genome assembly GCA_910591675.1 of Galerucella calmariensis. NCBI lineage: Eukaryota > Metazoa > Arthropoda > Insecta > Coleoptera > Chrysomelidae > Galerucella > Galerucella calmariensis. The sequence continues at coordinate 4,414 of CAJUYG010006148.1, forward strand.
TAGTCTGAAAGCAACATTTCTTGAGGGAAAATCAAATTGAATTAAATAACATGTGAATATGGCAAAATCCTAAAAGCTAAAAACAATATGTATCGAAATGCCTAATACTCACAATCGATCCGCCTGGGGACAGGAATTGAAAAATTGATCTCTTTCCACGCGATTACGCATCTTTCACGGAATAAATGTATAAAATGTTGAAAAAACTGAGTCGTATATTGAGCAGGACTATTGAGAGGGAAAGTCAACAAAAAGAAGCGAATAAGTGATGTGATCTATGGTTTTAAGTTAGCTACTGCAAGATAACTGCGTAGTCGGGCTCTTTCTCCAAAATATGAAAATAACCGAATGCAGTTTTTACTGACAACATGCTTGAATAAAAAATTATCAGGTTTATTTTGATGCACGAGTGTATTTCGGTAGAATATTTCTCGAGTAGAAGGAATAAAAAAGTATTGTATCTATGGGTTTACTCTCGGTAATTTTTCTTGAATAGAACTTGAAGAATCTTGTCCAAATCGCGACATTTCAACGGATTTTTGAATTTGGCTTCCACAATGACCAATGCGCAATTTTAACACTCGTTACAATAGTGACGGACCTACAGGGAGATTGTCGATAGCTGGCGGGATCTTATCGGTAGAAGGCGGGATCTTAATGCGAATATCACCCTCATGTATTAAAAATCTCATATCTTCTCGATCGGAAAGATCCCGCCAGCTATCTAAAATTTTCATGTAGGTACGAAGCTATGGAAATCAAAATTGCGCATTTGTCATTGCGACATATGCCAAATTTTTAAATTCGTTGAAATGTCGCGATTTAGACAAAATTCTTTAAGTTCTATTCAAGAAAAAGTGACCGAAAGTAAACCCAAAGATACAATACTTTTATTTCTTCCACTCGAGGAACATTCTACCGAATTACACGCGTGCATCAAAATAAGCCCGATAATTTTTTATAAGCATGTTGTCAGTAAAAACTGCATTCGGTTATTCTCATATTTTGTTGAGAGAGCCCTCCTCGTTCGGAGTCAGGGTCTCTCGCCAAAATATGAAAATAAACCTTTGCAGTTATTAGAAAACATTATTATTATTCCTTCCGGTACGCACGAAACAATTCTTACAATGATCCACAAAAAAGGGCCCTTAGAGGAACCTAATGACTATCGTGGTATATCACCAATTAATTGTTGTGCCAAAGTATTCACGTTAATTCTATCAAATCGCTTATCCAATTGGTGTGAAAATGATTTCATTTTTCCCGAATCACAATTCGGATTTCGAAAGAATAGGGGGTGTTTGGATAATATTTTTATTTTGACTTCCGTTTTGCAAATTACTCTTAGACTTCCTCGTAGGAAAGTATATGCTGTTTTTGTAGATTTTCGTAGAGCTTTTGACAGTATAGATCATGTACTTTTTTGGCTGGAACTACATAAGTTCGGAGTTAGTACTAAGTATATCAGAATATTTAAACACTTATATGACAATGCTACATTTTTAATTAGGCATCAAAATCTGTATAGTGAGAAATATGCTATCTCTGAGGAAGTTCTTCAAGGTGAGTCGCTGAGTCCATTGCTTTTCTCTATTTTCATCTCTGATATTGAGGATTACTTTCGTTCAAGTAACTTATGCGGGATTAATATCGATGGCAGGAATGATGTCTTAATGCTTCAATACGCAGATGATATAGTGATACTTGGTGACTCGCCAATAGAGTGACTGAGAGTACTCGAAACTTACTGCTCTGACAATAAACTCACAGTTAACACTGATAAAACAAAAGTATTAATATTTGCAAGGGGAGGGCACAAACATAATTTAAATCAAAAGTTTTATTACAATGGTCTCAGATTAGAAATAGTTAATCAGTTTACGTATCTAGGTGTCGATTTCTCCTCAACATCCTTGTTCTGTACTATGGCCAAGAATACTAAAATAAAAGCTTGTCGCACCATTGGAGCAGTGATGGATATTATGTGTCGATCTAAAATGAATACATGGGATTCCAGAATCAAACTGTATGATTCAATAATTCTATCTTCTCTCTCCTTTGGAATTGGCGTGTGGGGATTACGCTATACTGATGTTATTGAGCGAGTTCAGGTTAATTTTTCCAAGAAATTGTTGGATTTGTCACAAAATACTTCAGATTACATTGTACGCCTTGAGACATACTCGTCTCACTTATCATTAATCATTTTCAAACATGTTTTAATGTGGTTGAATAAACTTAAAATAATGGATAATTCTAGAATATCTAAAATCAGTTATATGCGACATGTACAATTAACCACTGAAAATGCTAAATATAATTGGGTCTTACAAGTTAAAGAATGGTTCACTTTTGCCGAATGTGAACATTTATGGATAAAGTATTTGAATACATGTTCACATACATTACATGGCGTTATTTTGGGAAATTGTGAAAGAAAACTCCTCGAAATTGATATATCTAGGAAGGTTTCCTCCAGTTATTCTTTAATATAGTTTCGGTTGATGATTGATGAAACCAGAAAGAATTATTTGTGGATTCCTGCTTCTATGTATATAACGAGAATTATCGCACAAATCAGAACTTCCAACAAAAAGATACTGAAATTTTCCTTTAAAGGTAATTTCTATTCAATTGATTGTAGTGAAATATCATCCGTTTGTAATATGCATACACCAGAATCGTTAGAGCACATTTTATTCAAGTGCCCAATTTATAGTTCTCTTAGACAAAACAGATTTTTTATGGTGTGGATGGTATTGATGGTCTAGTACACTATTTAAACGTCAATAATGACAATCTCCCCGAGCTCTCTGCTCTAGCCAATATTGTCATTGGTATATTAAAGTTTTTGCATGCGAAGAATAGATAATCACAAAATATATTATATACTAACCTAATTTATGTACCGAACCCTTGTGAAAAGATGTATCTTATGCACAATAAAACTATCTATCTATCTATCTATTAGAAAACACGCTTTCATGAAAAATTATTGGTAATTCTGATGCTCTTGTGTAATTACTTCCGATAATTCTTTATTTATTCATTTATTTAACGGTCATACCATTTTAATACAAAATTAGATTAAAAATTAGATTAAAAGTGGGCGAATACAAAATGCAACAATAAAAATACAATATGGAACAAAATATTACAATTTGAATTACCCATGATGAAAATTGAAATTCAAAGTTAAAAATTTAAGATTTTTGTCTTTTTTTTGAAAGTAGGAATTGAGGTATTAAAAAGTTCTATACTAAAATTATTGTCATTGGCAATTCTGAGAACTCTCGTGATGGATTCATTTTGTCCATAGTCCGTAGGATGAAATGGAATATTAAATATTTCATTATTTTTAGTTCTTCTACCATTAACATTGAAGTTGATGAGTGCTAATAAATCAGGACAATTAATTGCACCATTAATTAATGCATGTAAAAAAGTTAAAGAACTAACAGATCTACGATGTGATAGCGTGTTTAAATCTAATAATGTTAATAAAGCATTATTTTGACATGCGCCTTTACTAAGCCCCATCTTAAAAGCTGCATAACGCAAAAATTTTGTTTGAACATTTTCGATCAAATTTACGTCATTCATTCGGAACGGATTCCACACAACACAATAATTATTATACTCTCGAGAAAATAATCAACAACCGACTCACGTGGTTTCTAGAAACCAACTCCTTACTATGTTCGCAGCAGAGCGGATTCAGGAAAAATCGATCTGCGATGGACAATATTGTGGACCTTGAATCGGATATTCATGAAGCGTTTATAAGTGATCAGAGAGTTTTTGCAGTGTTCTTCGACATTAATCGCGCTTTTGACTCAGCCTGGCATTTTAATATCCTAAAAACTTTATCAGGTAGGGGAGTAAACGGTAATATGCTTGCCTTCATCAAAAATTTTCTTGGCAATAGAAGTTTTCGTGTAAGGGTGAACGGATTTTTCTCTTCATCCAAAACTCTAAGCAACGGAACCCCTCAAGGATCTGTCATCAGCGTTTCATTATTTTTGATTACAATGAATGATGTAATTAAAAATATTCAAAGCCCTCTAAAAGGGAAACTATTCGCAGACGACTTGATTATATATGTCAGAGGCAGAAACACCGAGTTTCTGAGAAGTGTAATACAACAAGAAATACATCGTCTAGAGTGTTGGTCCGAAAATACAGGATTTTGTTTTTTCTCTTCTAAAACCAAGTGCTTGATGTTCAGTAAACACCCACTACTTGTCTCTCCTAATTTAACACTGCTCAACACAACTCTTAACTTTGTCAACTCGACATCGTTTCTTGGGATGACACTCGACTGTAAACTCTCCTGGGAGCCACACATCCGTAACCTTATTTGCAAATCTACCAACGGACTCAATATGCTACGATCTCTATCTAGCAGAACCTGGGGCTCGGATTCTACCTGTCTCATCCGCATGTACCGAACCATAATCAGGTCTCGACTAGATTACGGTTGTATAGCCTACGCTTCAGCCAAGCAAGCAACACTGAACCTTTTAAATACAATTCAAAACTCTGCCATTAGAATTTGCCTAGCGGTTTTCCGTTCGAGTCCAATTGAAAGTTTACTCTGTGAAGCCTCTGAACTTCCTTTAAACTTGCGAAGACATCTCCTTAGCCTCTCATATGCAATATCTATTTCTTCAAATCCCTTCCACCCTACGTATCCAAACACCATATCTGACCAATTCCGTGCCGACTACGATAGGAAGAAAAGATCCGATCCTGCTTTCTACGAAAGAGTAAATAGATCTCTAGACACCCTTAACATCACCATGCCTAATATATTTCCTGCAAACATCAAATCCCCACCTCCGTGGTTATCAAAACACCCAAACTGTGACACGTCTCTACTGAAACTCGACAAAAAAGAAACAAATGCAAGAGTAATAAAAAACGCATTCTATGAAAAAATCTCCCAACTATTCCAATATATCCCACTGTATACAGACGCTTCCAAGACGGAAAATGGAGTAGGTGCATCCGTTATTGCACCTACCGAGTCCATCAAAATCAAACTACCTCCAATTGCGAGCGTCTTCACTGGTGAATTATATGCAATTTATCAAGCGTTGCTTTTTGCGAGTAATGTGGATTCCCAGCAGTTTTTAATAATTACTGACTCCCTAAGCTCCATCGATAGTATCCAGCACATGTATCCCTCAAACTCCTTGGTACAAATAGTTAAAAACGAACTTTTCCAGCTAGAAGAGGCCCAAAAATCTGTTAAATTCATATGGGTACCCTCTCACGTTGGAATTCCCGGGAACGAACAGGCAGACACAGAAGCAAGGGAATCAATCCAGGACCTCAACTCTCTCACAGTCTCAAAGGTTTCTGTTTTGGATGCAAAAAACTTCGTTAAACATTCAGTCTATAAATACTGGCAAGACCGTTGGACTGAATCAAACCCTAAGCTCCGCAGAATAAAGAAATACGTGAGCCCCTGGAGATCATTCCCGATGAGAAGAAGAGAGCAATCGATCTTATCATGCCTCAGAATTGGACATACAAGATTCTCCCATGACTATCTTATGTCCCACTCCCCGGCTCCAGTGTGCGACAGCTGCAATCAGCCTCTGACAGTAAGTCACGTGCTATTGGAATGCGAAAAGTTCCGGCTACAGAGGCAAATCCATAACATCCCCGATCAAATAGGAGAGGCACTTGGTGAAAACTGTGATGTGCCTCAGCTAATGGACTTTTTGAAATCCATTCAAATAATATATAAAATTTGACGAGCTACTTTTATAGTTTAATATTTCAGTAAATCCAGAAATAATGTAATTTGATTTAGGTTAATATCATGTCTCACTTACCTCTGTAACCAATGTTAATGTGTAATTTTTGTTGAGCGCTAATAATCCTAGGGATTGATGCGCTATATAATAAAAAAATAGTATATTATGTTACTAGGAGTAGAAGGCCAACATTATTGTTGAGCCCAGATTCTTGCACTGCCGAGGCGCTAGCCGAGGCTGTGCAAACTGGGCGAAACATATAATGGGCCTTCTGCTCCGAGTAACATATACTATTTTTTCTTCAAGCGTAATAATAATATGCATTTTATAAAAAATATAGAAGGCTTTGTTTATATCTCAACTATTTAATTAATACAAACGAAAAATTACATAAAGTGTTACCTATTTATTAACAGTAATATTAAATGTGCAGTTTTGTATACTGCAGTTGTTTAAATTTAAGCCACTGCCACCGCTTTCAGCTTCGACATTTACAATTTTGTCATTGGTATACATCATATTATTAGTAAGTTGATTGTCGATTATTATGTCAGCGATTCCAGAACTATTACTTGGTTGTTCTTGCCAATTAAGTATTTTTTGTGCAGTTTGTGTTTTACTGGAAATGGAATCCTCTAAGTACCCTTCAGCAACACTGGTGGATTTCCATCCACCATGCCGCTTTAAAGCGGTAATATCACCTCCGTTGTCAACTAAAATAGTTGCGGAAGTCCTCCGAAGGCAATGTCCTGTATATTCATGAGGATTTGTTAATTTCAAAAACGTAGCAACGTCTTTTGGTACGTTTGATATTTTGTGGATACCCATTACCACACGGTGACATTTACCATTCTGGTATTTAATAAAAAATCGCTGCAGGCCAATATCATCCGGACGAAGAGCCGTATACTGTCTTACCAAATTCAAATAAAAATCGCCAATTATAGTAAACGACCGTTGTTTTTTGTTTTTTGTGTTTATGATTTTAACCAAAATTAAATTTCCCAAATCTTGGATTTCGCTAGACTTTAAATTAACAAGTTCATCGCATCTAAGGGCTCCTGTGACTCCAAATATTAATATAACCTAAAACAAACGTTGAAATAAATAAAAAAAAAAGCTGGTAGCACCGGGATTAGAACCGCTGACCTTTGCGACCGAAGACAAAAGCTCTGCCACTGAGCTACCGTCATTAAATGTTATAAGTAGGAAATGAGGTAATATTTGCTGTCAAGTTAAATATTGATCTGCTAGTAGATATCACTGTCAACGGTTTAATAAACGTAATAATGATTAAAAAGAAATAAGAAAGTACCTACCTTTGTTGCTAAATAAACATTATTTGGTGCATCCTTGAGAAATTTATCAAATTGATCTTGTGTTAATACTTTTGATTTTTTCGGTGTATAATTTTCCCCTTGGCGCTTTATAAATGCAATTAATTTGCTATATTTTTCTATTTTAACATTATGTTTAATGTTTAATTGACTTTTAATCATTGAATACTGTGCCCATAGAGTAGAACTTTTAAACTTTCTGGACAAATTCGTGAAGTATGCAAGCATAACGTTTTCCGTGTATTGCTGTACATTATATTCATTGCACCATTTTAGAAATTTTTCGTATGCAAAATCATACAGTTTACGCGACTTCGTTGGAATTAGAGTTTCAATACTGGAATTAGCTATTTCAACTAATTCCGGAGGCGTACATTGCAATTCTTGAGACATTTTTCACAAAATTTTCAAAACAGACAAACGTCAAATTAAATAAGTTTAAAAATGACAGTTCCTACCTACTTGATTACAACGCCCCATTATTTTATTAGTACAATAATGAAAATTAATTTTTGTACTAGTAAAATAATGGGATATTTCTACGGTCTGTGTTGCAAAAAGTAATATAGTTATTATTATACGCTTGAAGAAAAAAACAATTATACTCCACATTTGAACGTACCAAGGAACAGTATAGAATCTTGATTGAATGCAGTGACAAATCTCTTGATGATCTCATTATAAAACCCAGCATTTTATTTGCTTTTGCAACTATCTTAGAAATATTCGATTGAAATAATAACTTATGATCTAAAACGACACCTAAGTATTTGACATTTAAACCTATTGAAACTGTGTATTTTTAGTCACGTGCTCAAAAATAGCCAATTAGCAATCAATTACACTGACAAGACCCCGTGGGGCTCTTATTATTTAGGTCTTAGCGTTTCCAAGGTAATTTAATAGTATCTTGTATATTGTATAGCTATATGCAGAATATAAAAATTGTTAACAGAACAAAAAAGTAGTAATTTCTTTCTTGAACTTGCACTCTTGGGACACTAAAAGGATTCTGTTTGAAATGCAAAAGTATATATCATCATTTTGAAGTTATACTTATGCAAATAATAAATAATTATTGAGTAGGACTCACATTCTCTT
>CAJUYG010006149.1:0-12619 GCA_910591675.1 Galerucella calmariensis
CGCCTAGACCTAACACCAAACCTGAAAGAGCTTTTAAACTGCACCGCGGAAATCTCAAAGACATTGAAATTCCTGAAATCAACTAACATCTACCACAAAATATAAACTAGTGATATTTTACTGAGTATTTTACATGTTTTATGTTTTAAGATAGTGTATGTATTAATATGTCTTTTTGTCTTTTGTACAGTGCCAATGGCCATAGTTGTCGAGGCACTTAAATTCTAATAAAAAAAAAAAAAAAAAATCAATTTTGCCGGTTAGTTGCAAAAAAAACTGAACAAAGTAAAAAAAAATCAATCGGTCCGGAAATAAAAAATATCAAACTATTTTTAGTGTACGGAATACGGAGGTACGGAAATTGTTGAATATACGGTGAACATAAAAATATTTTACCTTCTTAAATCGGCTTCGGACTACACTCTTTTCACAAAATACTTAACGTCTTTATATTATAAATTCCGGGAACCGGATCGGAAATTTTTCACGACTGACGGAACTAACAATCACTCGAGTATCGGTAACGCAGTAAAAAGCTGAAGGCTGAGAACCGAAGGCTGTGAACCTAGAATACAACTCTTCTGTCCTTTTTATATTCTCATATATTCTCCATTGGGTGCGTTCCAAGGGCCACAACGGTTTAGACTGCTTAGTGAGAGTAACGTTCCAAATGCCACAACCCATAACGCTCAGTCTCAGCGGCTGGCTATTTTGGTGAGCCAAGAAATTTTGCGCTCACCGCCATCGAAACGGTTAAGACATGCGCACAGCTATTGTTTTTCTGACATAACGGACATAACATCAGCAGCAGTTTTGTGGCAGCAGTGGCAGTAGTAATACCACGTGTAATACGTTCATTCTTCATTAATATAAGTATAAAAATAATAAAAGATCTGGGATGGATCCACGTAAATTTGAAGTAGTTGTGGATAGTGAAAATTGTCCTGTTACGAAAAATAACAATGTTTTAGTGTATAATAAGACAGGTAAGTAAGTAGTATACATATAAGTTCAAAGCTTTAAAACTTTGTATATTAAAGAAGACATTTTTTTCCAGCAGGCACCTTACAGTACATAGAACCGAACAAAGAATTGGAAGATTTATTATCAGTTAGTGGACTTCTGTATTAACATCAAGATCAAACAGCACATGGTGTAGTTAGGTATGAGTTAGTAGATGATCCATCAATGCATACAACAACTACTACAACTAATGAGGGTCAATGTTCATACGAAAATTTTCCTCAAAAACAAGCTGCAGATGACTTGGGCACAGATACAGGTGAGGTTATTTAACTGAATTACAAACAGATATATAGTTAAAAGTATAGACTATGTCTGAGGCCATTCTCCCACCCACACACACACACACACACATGCATCGAGATAACATAATTTACCTTTTCATGTTGTTTTAGAAAAAATTCAGTGGAGTCACTCCAGTACCCTTTTATTAATTGACCAATATAGGGAAGTCTATGAAAAATTTCGTGATCCAAAAATAAAAAAGAAACATTTGTGGGAGAAAATTTCTAAGACAATGCGGCAGCAAGTGTATAAAGTGAGTCCAGATATGATTGACAAAAAAATGCGAAATTTGAAAAAAACCTACAGAACCATTCTTGATAATAATAATAAGAAAAAGAGAACAGGAACGGGAAGAATTTCCTGGCCATACTTTGAAGTGTTCCAAGAAATTGTTCATGATGACACCGCTGTGAACTTGCCATCAAGTATAATTTGCAGCACTAAAGCAGTGGAAACTTTCCAAGATGACAACAACAGTTGTATATCTGAAGGAAGCCCCAGTTCCATTGCTAAGCCCACAAAGTCATTGCTCAAGGAAACTAGGAGTTTGTCAGCATGCTCTACATCTGACAGAACCCCTTGCAAGCCATCCAAAATGGAAAAGTTCAGAAAAAGGCAGTTAGAGATTGAAGAAGAAAAATTGAACCAATTAAAAAAATTATGTAGTGCTATTGAAGTAAGCAATGAAATCCAAGCGGAAAAGCTTGTGCTAAAACAGTTAGCTGCATCCAAGCAGTCGGAAATGAAATAAAATAACTATGTATTAAAAAGGAATATATTAAACATTTACTAAAAAACCAGTATTCTGTGTATTATATTTTTTTTATAGTTTTTCTTTAAGTTCTCATTGAGTCATGAAGAGTGAGATACACCTTGTAACATCATTATAAATTGAAAAATTACAACAAAGATGCCAAAAACTGCCTTTTTATTTCTGCCCGTCCAATATTTAAATTGAGGTCATCAATTCCATCTTGTTCCATTCCATTTTGTTCTATATTTTCTTCTAATTCATCATCAACTTCTTCTAAATTACCCCCCAAGTCTGAAGATATGATAAAATTATGAAGAACACAGGCCGCAGTTATAACCATTGGAACAGCTTCAATTAGACTCATGTCAATATATTTCAGTCGTTTGAATTTACATTTGAGTAGTCCAGAAGTCCGTTCAATTAGAGATCGAACTCCAGACATTCTCATATTGAATGTGGCTTGTTGATCCCCAAGATGTCCATTGTCCTGATAAGGCTTCATGAGAAAAGGAAGTAAAGGATACGCTGCATCTCCCAGTAAATGCTCGGTGGCTTCAATAGGAGGATTATTTCCAGAGAGTAGTGCAAATATTCCACTGTTTCTAAAAACACGGGCGTCATGCACCCGTCCTGGTGCACCCACATATATATCGGTAAATTGTTTTTTATCGTTGCACACTCCCTGAAGTATTATAAAGTGAATATTATTCCTGTTATAATAATCAATGGCATTATGTGGGGGTGCCTTGATAGGAATATGGCAACCATCAATAGCCCCTATTATTCCTGGTATACCTGTAATAGAATAAAATAATTACCTATATTAAGAGAGTACATAATATTCACCAACTTTTTCATTAATAAAACATTATATTGAGCTTTTTTTTAAGTACAGGATGTAAGAAAAATATATGTCAATTACCTGAAGTCTCTTCACATACTCTACTTATTCTCTGTCTTTCCTGCTTATTGGGCCATACTATAATATTGTTTACTTGATCAGCTATCAGTCTTCTAAAAAACATAAATGCTCGATGACCTGTACAGATAGAAAGCTTTCTTGCTTTGCCAGAACCCACACGTGAATAGCAGCTTCTTTTTAAAATCTTCATAGTCAATAATATCTTGGTTATTTTCAACAATTATTAACATGTTTAGAAGTGCCTGAAACATTTGCTTTATAACAATAAGTCTACATTATACATTATTTATGCCTTTACAGCATAACTGTAGGTGTAAATATACATTTCATTCATATATGATGATGCCTACCAGAAATGTTTCCCTAGACATTTTAAAATGGGCTTTAAAATCGTCATGTGTATAGTGTGGAATCACATGTTCATAATAGTCATGATTTCTTATAGCTGGAGCTCTAGGGGGACCCACCAAATTAGCAGGCTGAATTAGGTTGTTCACGATTTGCCCAACAATATTGAGATCGATGTGTAGATCCAATAATTCATTCAAAACTAATTCCTCCATTTAACAGATCTTCTGGGCATAAATTCCTACTATTTTTTGATAATTTTCATAAATTCACCAAACAAATATTAAAATAAATTGTCTCGCCGACAATACGTAAACATAAACAGCTGTAGTACCAACTCACAACAGTGACAACTAAAAGCTGAAATAAGCGTTCCAAGTGCTCGCAACTGTTGGGTGTGAGCTTTTTTCTGCTCAGTTCAGCAGCTCAGCCACTTGGGACGCGCCCATTATAGTAAAATTTTATTTAGAATCTAAAAAAAAGTTTGTTATATACCAAATGTCCTTTTTGATTGAAAAATTTCAACTTCGGAAAGGACTAAATTTTATGATTCAATATAAATTTGCGTACTAATACACCGTACGTACGTACGTACATGCGTACTAATACTCCAGACTAATACAAGAAATACTATAACCATAATATAACGGTAATAAAAATAAAAAAAAATGATAATTCGGTAACAAAAGGGAATCGGAAAGTTAGTAACGAGTTATTCAAAACAAAGTAGTGAAATAAAAAATGAAAAACTTGAAAAAAAAGACCTCGAATCGGTGCAAAAAAATAACTCGTTACAAAGGTGATAGTGCCTATCCCCAAAAGAAATACCTTATGACACCTATAACCAATCCACAGAACCAAACTGAACAAAGATATAACGAACCTCATATTCTAACTAGAAACGTGGTTGAGAGAACATTTGGAATTTGGAAGAGGAGATTGAAACGTTAACTTTGTCAGTTAACATTTCAGATATTAAAAATGTGCAATAATGACTTCAGAATTTTGATTTTTGGTGGAATAGTCTATATATATTACCTAAAAATATTTCATTCAAATATTTAATAAATTATTTAACTTTTGTGATTTGTGGTGGAATAAACTAGAAGACCAAAAATCAATATTCAAGAGGTATTTTACCGCGAAATTTAAAATTTCGAATGGTCTTTAAATACGGATCAGAAAGGTACCGGCAGGTCTTCTCTCATCGTCTGTTGTCGTAGCAAGTTGGAACTGTGCAGTAGTCCAAGTAATAAATTTGACAATTTTCACAAAATCTTATAAGCAGCCGTAACTTTTTAAGTTTCTATCTGGATTACTGGTATGATATTTTATTTGTTACCTTTATATTTTAAAAATTTCACAGTTGAATACTAATTTTCAATGAGTAATTTTTTTTGTACTAAATGGATACTCATTTTGGAAGCCACATGGTTATACCTTTCCTCTCCTATCTAGCTAAGTTTTATAATAGATATTTTTAGTTTAATATTATTGCTCCTTATTTTTTTAAATTCAAATCATATATTTGTCCAGGATGAATACTAAGGTTCAATTTTTTTTAAATTGTAACTATTGAGCTGGACAGATATCCTCATGCTAAAACTTTTTTTTCTGTTATTTTTTTTTCTTATACCGAAATAAATATTGTAGCACAGTTCTCTGGACACAGTTTCCTGGAACTCAGTACATGGAATACCTAAAATAATTCTTGGATTACCTATAAATGTTCCTGGGAGACAAATAGTACCTAGAAGTTTCTAGAAGTTCTCTCATCAATTGTATAGTTACAAGTTTTTTTGGAGACAAAAAGTTCCTGCTAAACAATATTCCAAAACTACAGTTTCCTGGACATAGTTTACTAAATTAAGATGCACATCAATAGCTACAGTTCAACTTCGACTTCCAAAAAAAATATGTATTAGTGCTAAGTATTTTTTTTATATATCTTTTTATATATTGTTTACTAACCCATTTTCTTTGTAATTTCAACATCGTAATTATATACATTTTTTTACGTAGTGGTTTTATTTATTATACAGAAACTAAGTTCTTTCTTTTTTTAAACAGATTACAATTTAGCTTACCTTTAGATTTGATTTTCTTTCTAATTTTCTTTTAGGAAAGAAAATTAGTGGCGCCCTAAAATTGCTTTCTATTTTTTTTTCTAGTTTTGCTAAAAAAATTAACTTTTTCTCTATACATCAATAAGGTAACAAAGCCCTGTGAACTGGCTTAGTTTACCTTCAAATCTATTGGTTAGTTAGGCAAGAACCTGCATTATTCAACATAAATTTTTTTTACGTCATTGGACTTTTTAGTGTTTCATCAACGTTTATCAAAAACAATTTGGTTTCATTGGCGCTTAACGTCAATCAACAACAAATTGGTTTCAAGATTTAATATTTTGTCTTGTGGAATTCGTTCCAATCTACATTTAACCCAGCAAATTATAGTGGCAACGGCGATCATTCATATTATAGCTTCTAAAAGGGATGGTATTCCATATGAATACGAGGATTATAATGAAGATGTCGTACATGTTAACATTGAAAGGGGAAACAATAGTCGAAGACCTTTTATAGGATATTTTAGGAATTTAAAATATTTTTCTTACTATCAAAATAATTAAAATTATATACCTATTGACACATCTCTTTATTTCAATTTAAAATACATTTTTATTACTATTATCTAGAAGTTTTTCATATTGTGAATTTAAAATTTCAATTTTCGCCTTATTTTGATCTTCCTCATGTTGAATTCTGATGGATATTATTTTTTTAATTTCTGAGTCCAGTTTTGCATTATGCATTTGAATTTCTAGCAATTCCTGCCTGGAATCTGCCACTGCGGAGGATTTTGAGGAAACCGATTGTTTTTCCATTTTTCTCTTTTTGCTTACACGTAGACTTTCTGAAAGGGGTCTTTTTATCGATGATGGTGTCCAGCTACTCCAGGGTGTATTTTGTTTTTGCTCTGAAAAAAAAAATATATCATATTGTAAAAAGGAAGATAAAGTTAAATATAAATTATAGGTACCTTCACTATTTTCTACAGGGTCTGACTGATTGGACAGCAACGTGGATTCAGGTAATTGAAAAGGAATATTCGAACTTGGGGGACCTGCTTCACATAAACCTGTAGCCTCAGTTCCAGAAACTAGAAAAAAAATTATTTAAGCTTTCAAAATTTGAATAGAGGTACATCTTATATCACTGCTATTAGGGCCCAATATATTGTATTCAGGCTATAGGAACAACAGATAATTTGGGGTGTTTGCCCCTCATCAGTGCCGTGCACCTATTTCCTGAACACAATATATTAGACCCCAGTACTATGTGTAATCAACAACACAACTACCGAAAGGCTATGCAAAAGTCTTGTTGTGCATTATGGAAGTAGTGTTGTCTTACTTGTGACCTGAATACAATATTATAAGACCCATATGACAGTGGGATAACATGTATTTATTTCGACCTCTATCACTTTGGATAAAGTAAAAGAAATTTTCAATATTATCTGACTTTTTGATAAGTATGAAAAATTAAGTCAAAAAGTTTCATAAACTTTGACTTTGCTCACAATTAAACAATTGAATTTGGATTTTATCAATTAGTAATTGTTACATGTATATAAATGTATATGTATTTACCTTCAATTATTTCAATCGGTTGTTGAGTGTCCTGTTTCATAAGTAAACCAAGATGCTCTTTGTGAATTAAATTAACCGATTTCGCTATCTCTTGACCTAAAACTGTAAAAAATCTATTGTTAGTTTGACTGTTCTTTGATGAGAGTATTAAAATTTATGCAGCCAAAGACTTTTTCCATTTTGCATATATTAAGAGGAAAAAATTGTGCTATAATTTTTCTTTTGCAGTTTAATTCATCTTCATACAAAGCTTATCATTTGAAACTTTATGTAAAATATAAAAAAAAACTAGTAAATGGAGAATGAGAGGTATAGAGTCAAAAATTAAATCGTAAAAGGCTTATTTGTCTTTTTGTTGATATATCTATTTTGTTTCGATTGTCACTGCTATCTCTACGCACCACAGTTTACCAAACTTAATCCAATATCAGTTAAAATACACAATTGAGCAAGTCCCTCTAAGTTTGACAATAACTGAAGCAATTTCACTTCGTATTCTGTGGACGGTATTGAATTTGAATTGCCACCTCCAGTTTTATACAGTTCTGATCTGTTGTGGGCTTTCTTTCTTTTTGGAACTTTAGTTCTTTACGCCAGGTTATGTTTGAGCGACCAGGGGTCGCGACGCAAAAGATCTGACCGTTACGCGTTACGTTACGCTACGTTATGTTACATTGCTTCGTTATGTGCCTTGCTTTTGCGTGCTTGTGCCTCCTTAGTCTCTCTCTCGTTTACGAAGCAGCGATTTATAATAATAAATATGCTCCTACCCGGATTCGAACCCGGGCCGCCCGCGTGCAATGCGAGCATTCTAACCACTGAACCACCGATGCTATATTGAAATTCTATGCAAAGCTGGTATTCGCAGTGCTAGTGATCTACTTGAATTTGTTCGGATAAATTTTTACTATTATTTCCATAATTTTTTTTGCGCGATTAAGGGGTCTAGCTACTTTTCGAAATACAGGGTGTTGAAATTTTGTAAACTTGAATGTTTTAATTCGATAACTTTAAAATGGATGGATAAATTGATTTGACATTTGGCAGGTAGTTTTTAAATGTAAAAGGGCATATTTTGAAAGAAATTGTAGTTTGTGCAACTAGTGTGGATATGATGGCCATATCGCACGACGACGAAGATGGAGCACGACGCCGTAGGCGGAGTGCTTAATCGTCTAAGTGCGATATGGACAATCCACACGAGTCGAACAGCATATTTTTTCTACGACCCACTCAGGAAAAAATCTAGAAAATTAAAATTTCTATAAACTGTAATATAACTTCAAATTAAAAATTTAACAATCAAATTTCATGTTTCCACTAATTTTGTGGTAAACGAATGTCCAATTTTTATAATGCTGCGGTTTCCTTTTTTAAATATACGATGCTGTTATAAGTAGATGTTGCCAGTCGGACTCCCTCATGGAGGGTACCGTACCATTATCTATTCTATAATAATGAATATTCTGCTGAATATTTTAAACGTCTACCTGTTGTCGTTATTAATATCAAGCAGAATGATTATTTAAAAATAAAATTAACAATAAAAAAAAATTCCTCACGGGGAATCGAACCCGGGTTTACCGCGTGAGAGTCTGGTGTGCTTACTACTCAACCACCAAAGAATATGTAAATTATTTATCTATAACGTCAGATGTATTACATAACTTTTGCTCAAAAGGAACTAAAGTTCCTACCGTGTGTCCCGCGACACGTTCTACCCTTTTTTATGCTTTTTTAAGCCCTCATATTTTATTTTTATTGATTTTATTGATATCTGTGTCGAATTGTGATGATTATATTCTTCAGTTAATTTTCTCCACCCTTCCTCTTTTTCCTTCCATGTTACAGCATATGTTCGTTTGTTCTCAATGATTTTTGAGTATTCAACCAGGAAATCCACTAAATTACCTACTTCTATAGAGTTGAAATTCGAAGATCTTTCTCGTTTTCCTTTTTCCGTCATTTTTACAAACAAATTCGTTACTTTTTGTTATACAATTATTATAAATAAAATACATACCAAAATAGCTCTCCAATATACTAAATACAACTATAATATCTAATAAAGAACTGAGAAAATGTTTTTCTGCGTTCCAAGTCAAATATAAACAAACATATAAAAACAGAACCTAACCTTACTTGTTCATCGAAATAAAGTTCGTGGTAATCCAGTTTTCTATCTTTGTCTTTCTCGTTCACCAATCATAATATTTGTCTCACTTGAAATACCGCTAGCTACACTATCCCTATTAAAAACATCGATTTTAAAAAATACTTGCAGGAATAATATGCATGAATATACCGAACTTGAGTAAATTCTTCCAGTAAATTTAACCGATAGGTAGTTACTTAACGCTTCACTTGAAGATGAATATATTGGGCCTTAGTATTGTTAATTCAGTAGAATTAGATAAAAATTGTGACCAATCGATAGTAAAACCCGGACTCGACTGTTTAGTTTGGCCGGAACCCAAACACTGAACAACCTTCACGTGTTGTAATTTAGTATTGTAAATTTAGTAGAAATGGATAGATATTGTTTTATTTTTTTATTATAGGGGGACTTAGGTACCAAGAAAAAAAAGTATTGTATAAAAAACTAGCTGTAAAGCTTGTATAGTTGAAATAATACCCTTCTTGGTGTGCGTCATCGATTGTTAATGTCCTTCTAACACATTACGTAGGAAGAAATGGAAAAAAGGCAGGTCTGTGATTAATCCTATTCAAAATATCACAATTACGCGCAAGCTCAACCTATCAATCGAGAGCTTAAAATACTATGAAGGCGTTATTTTCGTAGCGGCAATGTGTCTTATGTCTTTCTCTACTGTCACACTGACAGTTCTCGACAGGTATGTACTTTGTTGTTTACGGTCGATTATTATTTTTATGAAAAGTGAATATTAATTGTTTTATTTATTCAAATAATACAAAAATATGCATTGATACACGGAAAAACATCAGTATTTTGGAAGTTCTCAAGTATTTTCAGTTATAAAAAAAGCTGGTATTTATTAATTGCATAGCCTTTTCGAATTTGGCTGGATACGATCCTGATGATCTTATTTATCAAATTTAAGGTTAGCTATATGTCGAAATGGCTAATAAAATAAACGAAATGCCGAAAACCCGGATGTACGTCACAATCGATGACGCACACCAAGAAGGGTATTATTTCAACCTTATGATCATACAGTGCTAAGGAGTTATTGGTTGTTATATCATCAATTGAATAGGTACGATTAAGTCTTTTATTATACCATACTTCAGATTATTAGTAAAACACTATTTTGGTCATCAAACTAGGCTGCTTCATTTATTAACCAGGTACCTGCACTTTTGTTTTCCGCGTTTTCCATAAGGAGTAAAATTCGGTGGCGCTCTGAACCATAATAGCGGCATTGGAAACAACTGACAGAATTGCACCTACTACTGAGTGAAGTACTTACGGCTTCTTATATGATTATATGAGATACAAATATTACAGGAGGTAAATAATTTTAAATAAAATTTGGTGAGTTGAGCTTAATCGGCTAAGAAGACGCAGGGTGCGCCATCTTTTACTTGTACAGATAATGACTGCAACATTTTCAAAAAAGAACCTTATCGAGTACTGATAATCCGGTATTCCTTGTATTAGATAACACAAGCCATATTTCACTTAAAATATATTACTTTCAGAGAGAATGGGACTGTAATGGTTAGTATTCCACCCCATACATCCCACATATTACAACCTCTAGATGTAACATTTTCTGCCGCACTAAGAAAGCATACATTCGGCATTGTAATTTGTTTTCGAAATCGAAGATCAGAAACTCTAAGTAAGAAAATAAAATAACTCCATACTGAGTTTTTCAAGTTAGCATAAGACATACAATCAGGGGACCTATTCTCAGCTGCTGAATGTTGAGATACGATACGTATACTGGTTGCAAATATTGAAAAAGCAGTTCCCGGATTCCAGGCATTTTGTTCGAATAATCTTGGAACTGAATTGAAGGCTATGGTTCGAAAGTAACTAACCGTAACCACGGTTAACCGCTTCGGTTGTCAGATAAAACTGAAAAATCTAGTTGTATTCCGGACACAAAACCGATAAAAGTACGAAACGGAAATATAACCTTGAATACATTCCCCAAAACGACCCCGGATTTTACATTTTGTTACTCGAAAATACAATTTTTGGAATTTTTGAGTTGTTAAACATGGACAATCAGGCTTCTTTTGTGTTTTACCATCTTTTTCTGTCAAGTTCCGATAAAGAGTTCAGATGATGACTACAGGGTTGCAAGGGGTAATCAAGGTAAGCAGTCTATAACAGCGACCTAGCTATAATTTTTTTATTCGATGAATACCAATTTTTTTTTTAGTTTTAAGGCCAAAAATTTGGAGTTTTGTCAGCAGATTAGTGAAATTGTATGCTGATGGAGAATTACGAGAGAATTTTCGAATGTCTAGACTATTTTTTGATCATATTCTGTTGTTAGTTATAGTTAGGGACAAATTGGTTCCTGATAATAAAGAAGAAATCCTGTATTTCCAGAAAATCAGTTGCTTTTAACTATAAGGTACTTTGCCACACATGACTGTTATAGTTATGCATTTTTTTTCAGCTATATAACTTGGAACCTTCAATAAAAAAAGCTGAGTCCATCATCAATGACCCTTTGATATAACAAAAAATGACAGTGTGGTATTTGTCCTTTTCCTATGCCCACAATATCTTATTTCGGGAAAAGGTATATAAAATAAAACACAAATTTTACTTCAGTTGTTCGCAGTCTACCTGCTCGATACCGAATGTCAATCCTTACCCTCGGTATTTCTCAGTCAGACAGCGTCAACATTTTTATTCTGAAACGTGATAAACCACATCTCTCCCTTTCTTTAATATAATTTTTATTTACATTAATTTTAATACAGTAACTCCTGGCATGACGCAATAACAAAATAATATCTTAATCCTAATCATACAACATCTATCTGAGAACACTAAGAACAAATTTTAAACTTATGAATACAAAATAGCTTCAAATTTAAATACTTCAATTTTAACAGAGTAACTCTTAGTCTAATGTAACAAGAAAATTATATTTTAAACTTAACCCTAATCATTCAATATCTAATCTAAGAACACTAAGAACACATTTTTAACTTATGAGTATACAATAATTTGAGATCATACAGCCAGTTTTTCAATATATTATTTAAGTTTCAATTACCTAACTATTAATTAAAAATAATAGATACTTAACAACAAGGTACTGTTTTTCAAACAACTTTTAATTATCAGTTAAGTAATTTGATATTTAGGATATTTTCTGAAGGTTGGCAATAGATACTGTAAAGTTTTCGCCAGAGATGTAGTGATATTTTACTTTCTCTATGGTAATATCGTCGCTAAAAGAAAAGAAGAACAAGAGTTGACCTAAAATTCATTCACCAACAATTACACTGTTTCCAAAATGTCCATTTTCAAATAAATTATGCACATTAGAATTTCGAAATATATACGAATCGTGTGCCGAACCAGGGGACCTATTCTCAGCTGCTGAATGATGAGATACGCATACGTAATTTTTATAAATGCGAAGGTTCCTATTTTTGAACATTCGCAATTGGTTCG
>CAJUYG010006150.1:0-12619 GCA_910591675.1 Galerucella calmariensis
AACAATGGAGAGGCTATGCGAGCGGTATATAAGAGATGAAGTGCTAGTTCACAACCCACTTCATCCAAATCAGCATGCATATACTCCGGGAAGGTCCACTGATTCGGCCCTTCACCAAGTGGATGGCAGAATCGAAAGATCATTGGACAACAAAGAACCCACCCTGGGTATATTCATAGATATCGAGGGAGCGTTTGATAAAACAACCTTTCCAACAATTACCCAACAACTCAACTCCAGGAATGTACCTCTGGTAGTAGGAGAATGGATACTCAAGATGCTCTCTAGTAGAGCAATAAGTATCAATGTAGAAGACATCACAGTAAGAGGACTGGTCATGAGGGGATGTCCACAAGGAGGAGTCTTATCAACCCTTCTGTGGAACATAGTACTAGACACCCTGATTAATCACCTCAACAACAATGGATTCTACACAATTGCATACGCAGATGACATAGTTATCTTGCAGACTGGCAAATTTGTGAACACACTGTGCGATAGAGCGCAGGATGGGCTTAAATTAATTGAAAAATGGTGTAAGGAACACTCATTGTCGATCAATCCCAGAAAGACTGAGATGGTCCTTTTCACCAGGAAAAGAAGTTTATCGGGTTTGAAACCTCCCGAAATCTTCAAAAGCAAACTAAACTTTTCGGAAGAGGTGAAATACCTTGGTATTACCCTCGACAGGAAACTAACATGGAACTCTCATCTACACAGCAGAGCAAAAAGAGCATATGTGGCATATGAGCAGTGTCGGAGGACAGTGGGACGCACATGGGGTCTGTCGCCCCGTGTGGTCACCTGGATCTACACTGCAATAATAAGACCCATGTTAACGTATGGAGCAATTGCATGGGGACCGAAGGTTCTACAAGCAACGGCCATCCAAAAATTATATCAAATACAGCGAATGGCTTGTTCGAACATCACAGGAGCCATGAGAACAACACCAACTGCAGCAATGGAACTAATTACTGGTCTGACCCCTCTGGACCTACACGTTAAGGAGGTTGCGTTAATGGCAATGGTACGATTGCGCACGGCTGGTGTAAACCCCGAAGTAGGAATGGGCCAAAACAGAACACAGAGCCAGATGCTGCAAATGCAATACGCATATATACAGATGGTTCAAAAATGAAAGAAGGCTCAGGCTGTGGAGTTTACTCGAGAGCACTGAGCCTCAAGATTAAGTGGGGAATGGGAAACAATACCAGCGTGGTTCAAACAGAACTGGCTGGTATCTCAATTGCCACAAAAGAACTAACCAGAAGAGGAATTTCTGGCAAAACCATAATAATCTGCACTGATAGTAGACAAGCCCTATTAGCCTTAAACAGACAACGTGTTATATCGAGGCTACTAGAGTGCCACCAAGATTTAGCTGACGTCTCGGCAGATAACAACATTATCCTGAGGTGGGTTAAAGGGCACGACAGGAGTAAAGGAAATCGCATTGCTGATTCTTTAGCCAGGGAAGCCGCTGGACTGAAAATTCTAGGATCCAGTGACACCTACGGCCTAACGACTTCGACAATTGCGGAACTAGCCAAACGTTACACCCATGCTCAATCCCTTAAGAGATGGGATGGAATCAAAGGATGCAGTTTTGCCAGGATCACCCTGGGCGACCCTCGGAAGCTGGCGCCGAAGAAATATTTGGCGATGACCAGGAAAAACCTACGTTTAACAGTAGGATTTCTGACTGGTCACTGTCAACTAAGTAAACACCTCCATACTATGGGGCTAGTGGACACACCTCTATGCAGGATGTGTGAACAGGAAGATGAAACTGTCAGGCATGTCTTATGCGAGTGTCCGGAGTTATCGTCAATAAGAGAGTGTGTGTTCGGTGAGTCTTGGCCTACACCTGCCGATATAAAGGAGATGTCTCCCAGTGACCTGTCCACCTTCCTGAGAAGGACAGGATGGACAATGACCTAGGAGGACAACTCCTCGGGAGGATGTACAATGGGTCACATGTGGCCTAAGTGCTGTGAGCCTACACACTCACCCTCCCTACTCTACAGATACAGATACAGGCTAGAGATACTTGGGGTTTTAAATGCAGCTCCCACTCCGTCATATGATTTGGAGGCATCAGTGTTGTTTAAATCTCTTTAAACTAAATTAAAAACATTTTCTCAAGATGTTAAAAAGCAACCGAACTTGCAACCACTTTTAGATTGATCATTTGACATTTCATGTAATATGTTTCAAAAATGTTGAGTAGTTTAGTTTAGATATAGATAAAACCTGTTAAGTTTTAGCGTGTTATATTTTGTACAAAATCAGGATATCATTCTCCTGTAAGTCAGTGTCAAAAAAAATAATTTTTTTGTATTGTCCCTATTATTTTTGCCAGAGTCTTAGTTTTTGATTCTGGTACCTAAATATATGTTTTGAAGATTCTCCAATCTTTATTTCATTTTAGACACACATTCTCTCAATCGAGAGTTTCGTGTAAATCACGACAAGTTCGTGAAACTTTAGTGTTTGGATCCTAAAAACCAGAGGATCTGAACAAGTGTAAATTACATGGCAGCTTTTATATCTGTTAAGCTCCTGCTGGAAGGACTTTTTAATTAATGTGTGTGGAGTCTCTGCTTTATTTAACGTCGTGAGGTTTGTATTTATAGATTGGGTTTGTCTTAGCCAAGGGGTGGGATTTGATAATTCGCGTTATAAAATTTGGGAAATTGTAATTGTAGATTGCTCATGTGTTTTCACACTCTTTCGTAGAATGGAGGGTCATATCTACCTGTTTCGTAAATGTCGCGATATCTATCAGTCAGAGTGTTATTTCTTGCTGGATGAGATTGTTGACTAACAATCGTAGTAGCCATAGATAGGCTTAAGTATATCCGCCTCTTCTGTAGAGAGGGCTCGTATGTTGACTTATCAGTGAATGCTTTGAGTCTTTTTATGCTTTTCTGTCACTGCTTCCGTTTTTTTGCATCCTTATTAATAGAAATGAATGTTTTGTTAGATGTTTTTATCGTACTATTTTTACATTCTGGAACCGCACAATATTTATAACTTATAACTGGTTCTGGTCCATTGTGTCGAATAGTTTAAATTATTTCTAAACGTTCTTATTTCACAAACATAACACTGTTTAGAATTTGCTAAAACGTATAATAAAAAATAATTAGCATATAAGCAAGCAAAGTTCTGTTACTAGCTAAGTAGTCATCTAACCTAAAACCGATCGGCGCGGTATCTATCCGCTCTCTGAACGAGAGATTTCATATGCGACGACGTCACGCCTGAAATTCAGAGAGGAGCGCTGTTTAATGTTTATAATTTTTTTTTAGGTGACTTAGGAGTCTCGCTGACGTCTAATTTTTTGCACAGAGCCTCAAAATGATGTGATCTTCCTAATGATAAAATAAAAAAACATGTAAATGAGCCCATTAAATGTACGTCGACTATACCTGTAATGAAATTGTGACGAATTTCATGCTGCCATTAGAGGCGACTCACCTTTTCGGGAGAAACAATCTTTTTTTGTTCACTCGAAGCGTTTTTATCAAAAACAGTTTCGATTTTTTCGGCGGATATAATTTTCTCGAGGAACTCGTTGCTTTCCGTCGAATCCTTCGTTATCACTTGTATATTTTCGATAGGAAGATCCTTTGGCTTCAAAGAATTCACGCTGGACGTTATTGGCGCTTCTTTCTTTCGCTCTTGGGCGATATTGCTTGTAACCTCTTCCATAATAACTGAAAATCATTATTATAAACTATATTATCTATCATAGAATAATAGCGTTTGAAAAATTTGGTCATTACTGTTTTCAAATTAATGGATAAGATGTTGAAACGAACTGAAGAAAAATTAGAACAGGTGAGTACTATAATGGGACACAGAAATTTAGAACCGATAAAAATAAGTAGTCTACTATATGCAGATGATGTGGTGGTCTTAGTAGCGAATACAAAGAACAAAATGCAAAAATTTTTGGACTAAAGAAAGAGAGAACATGGAGATGGAGGTGAACATACATAAAACAAAAGTGATGATAATAAATGGAAAACAACTAGGTAATCAAAATAATAAAGAGATTAAATGCAAAAACCAGACGCTAGAAAGAGTAACAACATTTGAATATTTGGAATGTATAGTAACAGAAGATGGAAAA
Source organism: Galerucella calmariensis (assembly GCA_910591675.1). NCBI lineage: Eukaryota > Metazoa > Arthropoda > Insecta > Coleoptera > Chrysomelidae > Galerucella > Galerucella calmariensis. The sequence goes on from CAJUYG010006150.1 coordinate 4,145, forward strand.
ATAGATGCAGAAATAACAAACATATACTACTCTCCAAATAAAACAATTCTTGGATATAAAGATATAGACTTAGAAGTGAAAATGAAAATTCATAATAATATGATAACAGTTCCTACAATACTATATGGAAGTAAAAATTGGACTTGCGAAAAAAAGGACTGTCACCAATATAAATAATAATAAATAAATTAATTAATAATAAATAATAATAAAAATGTCATCCGATGAAGAATTGATGGATTGTCCCCTCCAGAAATAGGTATTATAATATTTATCAATGATTTTAAATATAAAAAATATCCATCTAAAATATGACACTTTCTAACCTTCAATGACGTTAGTAATGACAGTATTATGGTTGTGAATAAAGTACTCTTCCGCCCTAGGGAGGAAAAGTACGACTTTGCTTCCTACAATGATGCCAGGAAATGTATAGTTTGGATAGAGGAAGGCGGAAAAAATTATTAACCATTAATAAAGGAATTCAACTTCTCAGTTGGCTAGAAGATAAAATAATTGTCAACTTCAAAGCTATAAGTGAAAAAAAAATTTTGTTCGTCTCTGGACTCTTTTAGAACATGTGCTGCGAGTTTCTGTAACCTCTTAAAATATTTATAGTGATAATAAAAAAATATAAGCATCTATCTACAGCTTTTTAAATTTTTCGCCATTTTCAGAAATCACGCTACATTGTTCTTCCTGTTTTTGAAAGGAATTAATTAAGAAATTATATGGTCATTGTAAAGAACCGGTTATTATTTATTTTAAAAAGTTTGGTTTAATGGTTTACTTAGGTTATTTTTAGTTTAATCTTTTATCTTCTGTACGTGCCTTGTGGTTGGTTCTTTAACATTCATTTTCGTCGGTTGTATAATGGTAATTAAATTTATATTTTAAGTTTTTTAATTTTGTTTTTTGAAAATTTCAACAACTAAAAAATCAATGAATGTTTAGTACTTCAAAAAATTGATGTACTGGTATTTTTTAATGAAACACTCCATTTTTAAATTTCAAGCTTTCCTTGCTAAGCTGATTTCAAAAATGTATCACAAGCTGATCACATTGTACCTACAGGATGGATAAAAAGACATTTTCTATATTTCTAATTTCTTTCTTATGAATGATGCGGGGTAATTTAGGCCAGACGATAGGGGTAACAACAACAAGTAATTAGAAATACGGCTGATTTTTTTTTCATAAAGTATGTAGATTAATATAAAAAAAAGTATACCAGTCTATCGATTTCCCAAATTATAAAAAAAATAAAAAACTCTTTTTTTGAAATTCCTCAATATTTCACGCTGGGAGGAAGGTGGAGAAGAATAAAAAATATCACCGTGTAGAGGAAGTGTTTTGCAATAAAAAAGGTCTCCTGAGTTGTCCTTTGAAAACACCCTGTATTTTTCATGGGTCGAAAGTACCCAAATTTGAGATTTTTCCAACCTTGAAAAATTCATATCTTTGGAAATATTAACTTTATCGTGAAAAGTCATAGGACTTTTTTTATTGGCATTTCAATAAAGAATATAAAAAAAATTTGTGCGGTTGAAAAATAACAATTCCTTGCAATTGTTCGAACAATTTCGGTTTAAACAATATGGCACCGGGTTGCCCCATGGCAACATGCATTTATATCATCAGTAGGGCAATTTGAAGGGGATCGCATAAAAAAATTGAGGTGGAATAGTCTTCCGTACTAATGCGCCGATTCCTCCTAGACTATATTACCTTTTATTTATCATTTACAATCTTACTTTTTACCAAAGATTGAAACAAAATTCTGATGAAATATTTATATTTGTTTCCGCAATTCAGAATGTAGGTCTTACGCCGTGCAGCAGAGTCGCGCGGATGTGGAACACATATTTAGTTTACCGAATTTTTTCCGGACAAACCATTGATCGGACGAAAAATACGGAGGAGACCTTTTTTATTGCAAAACACTTCCCCTACACGGTGATATTTTTTATTCTTCTCCACCTTCCTCCCAGCGTGAAATATTGAGGAATTTCACAAAAAGTTTTTTAAATTTTTTTAGAATTTGGGAAATCGATAGACTGGTAAACTTTTTTTAAAATTAATCTAGATACTTCTAGGTACTTATGAAAAAAAAATCGGCCGTATTGCTAATTATTTGTACTTTTGGTCTAAAATGGCCATTATCGACTGGCCTAATTATTATTCTTTAAAATTTAAACACACTTTATAAATAAAGCTTTCACATTTGTGAATGTATTATTATTATTAGAACAAATGATTTTGTCTCTATCGTGTAATTATTTTACTATATTTCTGTTTTAAAAATGAATTTAATAAAACATGTCAGTTCGAGACATCTTTAAAAGCACTTATCCGGTTTTTTTCTTAATATATTATACAATTGTAATGCCCAACAATCATAACTACCATTCTAATGTACAATCAATTTGAATATATCATAATGAATGCGTTTAGAATAGGTAGTCCACTTCTATATAGAGATTACGTATCTACTTATCTAAATTAACTGAAAATATTATACATTAATGATTTAAAAGTACTTACTGTTATGTTCAGAAGATGTAAAGTTTCTTTCTGGTGAATTTTGTTACATTGATTTTTAAATAATTCTGGAAAAACACGTAAATAAACTGTCATTCGATATGTCAAACAAAATGATACATCTCTAAAATTAAAGTCAAATATTTCAATTATTATTATTTCGTAGCAACGTGAATTTTTCCGAAATATTTTATCAAATTAACCTAATTTTTGAAATAATCGATTCTAGAATTGAAAAGCTATCGATTTAAATCGATTCACTCGATGATTAACGTAGTGAATGCCCCATTGCAGATTGCAGCAGCTTGGCGTAACAAGTAACCAGTCTTGAGAAATTAGGGCCGCTTGTACCTAACAAAGGTCACAAACGGTTCTACTGAACCGCACGTCACTGGTGATCGAGGTTCAGAAGCAAATTTTTTGCACCAGTGAAAATTATAGATAAATATTACCAACAGTTATTTATTGCTTAAGATGACAAATAATGTGTAAACCACGGCAGTTAAGTGCTTCTTTCAGGCCTCAGGAAGTGGCCAGGCTCGACTGCGCCTCACCTGTCCAACACTCTTTCGATTCAAATTTTGAAATTTTGCATATAGAAACAAAATCCTTCAAATTAAATCTTTTAGAAGCCCTAGAGATAAATAAAAACAAATATTCAGATAATCTTCTTAACGACCAACTTGATATTAACAATTCTCCCTTATTAAACATTTTTACCTAGAAAGATTCCTGTAGGATTGTTGTGAATGAGTTTCCAGGTAAACTTGTTAAATACTTAAGTTAATCCCATATTTAGACAAATTCATTTCATTTCCTTGTAAATAGATTATAATTTTATTGTTAAATATCCGTATAATTGAGTATTAAGGCACTGTATAAATTGAAAATTTCTCATTATACCTCCATTCGTTTGAAAAAGCTACTGTGCTGGCGAAACGCGTCACAACTTTAAGTTTAAATATAATGTAGATTTAACAAAATAAAATTGTTTGATTTCATAATTTACTATGGATCTACATCAAGTAAAAGCCTCATCTATTCAATAAATTTAATTCATTAACAGAATAATTAGGGAATAAACGGTACGGCATATTGGTGAATAAAACAGTTAATAACGTATAACATAAATCCAATATTTGTGTACTCCTTTAATTTTTGAAGACTAGCTTATTTCTGATACACAAAAATAAATTGTATATCAAAGGAATTAAAATATTGCAGAAACATCCTACCTAATTTTTCTTGTGATTAGTCAATACATTGTCTATATTAACAGCAATCTCAAATTTGTTAACACTAAACTTCAAGGATTAAACTTTTCATAACAAATTCATCGACTTCCTTTTTTAAACAGTAATTTTTTTATCAAATATGTAAAATTAGATATGACTAATAGCGAGAGAAAAAATTAATAACATCTTAGATCACCATAAACGTGTGAATATTTCATACGAGATAATCTAATAATTGTTTATAGAGATTACATAACAGAGAATGCTCATGAACTAGGTCAAAAAAAATTATTAAAATTTATCTTGTGCCTTGAATTCCCCAAGTTTAATGTCTTCATACATATTATTTATTTTTTTAAATATTGTGTACTTTATTATCACATTGAAATATACAGGCTGTCCCACAGTTTATGTAAGTGAAACTTATCGCTTCAAAATTGTTCGTCCAATTATTGCATGTCGCGTTACAGCCGGCAGAGAAGTAGGGATAAAAAGAAAGGCGTAATGAATAAGTGGGCTCCCTCGTCGACCGTCGTCAGCACTTTCATGTAGCGCTGATAAAGTCTGACCGAAAAACAGTCGTTAAAAGACACGTGTCTCGTATATACAAGGGTCGCGTGAATTACTACTTTCATAGCAGAGTACTTGATAGAGTACGGGGGTTGTTGAAAAACTATATTTAAAAAAATTGTGTATCATAAGAAATAATCTAGAATCATTGCTTAGAATTATATACTATATTATACAGGGTGTCCCGTAAATAAGTACCGTTAATTAGAGGCATGATAGATCATCATTGAAAAATATTTAAAATACCCAAATGCAACTTTTCTTCAACCCTCTGGGGTCATCCATAAAGTATGTCACACGTTAAAGGGGTGGGAGGGTATCACTAGAATGTGACATTGTGTGACAAGGGGTAGGGGGGTCAAAAGATTTAGGACGTTACTTGTTAAAATTCGAAGTACTATAACGCGAAATTTAGTGAATAAAAAAATCTCAAAATTTTCGAACTTGTTCAATATTTTTAATACTTAAGCATTCTCGCTATGAGATTATGTTGATTTTATGAAATATTATTTAATAAAAAAAAGGTAGAACGTGTCGCGGGACACACGGTTGGAGCTTTAGTTCCTTTTAAGCAAAAATTATGTAATACATCTGACGTTATAGATGAACAATTTGCATATTCCTCGGTGGTCGAGTAGTAAGCAAACCAGACTCTCACGCGGTAGACCCGGGTTCGATTCCCCGTGAAGAAGTTTTTTTTTATTGTTAATTTTATTTTTGAATAATTATTCTGCTTGATATTAATAACGACAACAGGTAGACGTTTGAAATATTTAGCAGAATATTCATTATTATAGATAATGGTACCCTTCATGAGGGAGTCCGACTAGCAACATCTACTTATAACAGCATCGTATATTTAAAAAGGGAAACCGTAGCATTTTACAAATTGGACATTCAAGAACTGTACGTTTACCACAAAAAAAATTAGTGGAAACATAAAATTGAATTGTTAAATTTTTAATTTGAAGTTATATTACAGTTTATAGAAATTTTTATTTTTTAAATTTTTTCTTAAGTGGGTCGTAGAAAAAATATGCTGTTCGACTCGTGTCGATTGTCTATATCGCACTTGAACGATTCGTCCTCGTGCGATATGGCCATCATATCCACACTTTTTATTTGAAAACAACCTGCCAAATGTCAAATCAATTTATCCATCCATTTTAAAGTTATCAAATTAAAACATTGAAGTTTTCAAAATTTCAACACCCTGTATTTCGAAAAGTAAATGTGCTAGACCCCTTAATCCTCATATGATTTTGTCCCAATTTTACGAGAGGAATCTACATGCAAACGTTGTAATTACCCTTAACGTTCGAGATGCTTATACCATTTTTTGCGCGATCGTTTTGAAATAGTAAATAATAGTAAAAATGTATCCGAACAAATTCAAGTAGATCACCAGCACTGCGAATACCAGCTTTGCATAGAATTTTAATATAGCATCGGTGGTTCAGTGGTAGAATGCTTGCATTCCACGCGGGCGGCCCGGGTTCGATTCCCGGCCGAAGCATATGAATCGCTGCTTCGTAAACGAGAGAGAGACTCAGGAGAGAGGACACGCACGCAAGCAAGGCACATAACGAAGCAACGTAACGTAACGGTCAGATCTTTTGTGACGCGACTCCTGGTCGCTCAAACATAACCTGACGTAAAGAACTAAAGTTCCCATAAGAAAACAATGAAAATAACTGTTTTCTTTTGATTATTTTTAAATACATGCATAAAATTGAAAAATGTGTAACGTCACATCAGGGGGGGGGTTCTAAATATGTGACAACCTGTGACAAAGACGGGGGGGAGGTGCTAAAAATTCATGTGACGTAATTTATGGACGACCCCTCTTAGTTTTTGAGACACAGGCTGTTTGAAGGTGTAGAAGAAATACACATTTTATTTAATATCTAATGGGGGATGAAAGTACAAATTTAAAATTTTTTGTAGGTTATTGTCTCTTCAAATAAAGTTAAAATACAATATAATACACAGGGTGGTGAATTAAAAAAAATAATTTTGATATGCTGTAACGGTATCTTAGCAAATAATTTAGAAATGTGAAGCTTCACTTTGTCCAACTTTTATATGAAACTTTTTTCCCATTTCTCAAAACAATGGAGCTATCAAACTCCAGAGTATAAGTTGATCACCCTGTATAGACAAATATAAAAAAAAAATTATAGTAGATCCTACATTTTCTGTATAAATAAGCTCTTAACACTACACTATATTAACAATTATTATAATATAATGTTAAATATGGTACCTAGCTGGAGTAATGAAAAGCACGTCAACTGCCTACTTAAAATTCAAAATTAATTTCATTCGAAATGATGACGACAAAATCTCGTGTATTTTTGTCACGTATAACTATATACATCTTTCAGCTGATGCATCGGCACTGACTGTGACTGTATAGGATTTTGTACCATATACACCTACATAATAATCATACAATACAACTATAGATCGGTCGTTTCATAAAATTTACCTGAAGCTTGTTTAAATGTATTACAAACGTTAACCCTAATCTTTGACTTGAAAAATTTGATTAGTTGATGTTTAGAATACGCGCAAGCGCGACCTAACAATCGGGAGAAATTACAGCATTCAAAATATGATGCAAACGTACCTTTTGTAGCGGCAAGGTGTCTTAATTCTTTTTCTAATGTCCCACTGACAGTTCTCGTCAAGTTTGTACTTTGCTGTTTACGGACAATTATTATTTATGAAAAGTGAATATTAATGTTATTGTTATATTTATTTAAATAATACAAAAATATGCTTAGAAACACGAAAAAAACTCAACATTTTGAAAGTTCTCAAGTATTTTCATTTAAAAAATGCAGATTAATTTTATAGCCTTTTCGAATTTGGCTGAATACGATCCTGATGATTTTATTTATCAAATTTAAGGTTAGATATATGTAAAAAAAATAAAATGAACGTCGTACCGAAAACCCGGATATACGTCACAATCGATGACGCACACCAAGAAGGCTATTAAATGTACTATAATACTTGAACGGCCCCTTATCATACTTATTGAATTCAGTGTAAAAAATCTGTAAAAACGAGAAATTATGGAACTAATCTGCCTTAAACCCTGAAGATACGCAACTTTGTTTTAACATTTGTTTAAGGTTTTCACTATGGAGGTAAACAACTGATTATAAATTAAATCTATCACCAGTTTAATGTTGACAAAATGTTAAGTTGATTGTTTTTCACAAACATTAATTTTACGATTAAAAATGGTACATTTTAGCTGAAAAAGATCGAGTTGAAATTTTAATGATAATCGGTTTAGCCGATCGTGTTAGATTTCATGAAGAAATGCGTTTTACTTCCACAAAAGTTATAAAAATTCACATTTTTTTATAATGAAGAAGTGAGCTAATATTGTTTTATGTTATCTTCTGTATGTTCATTGTGGCATTACTTATTCTTAATTATTCTTTTTTTTTTGGAATCAAATCAAAATAATGTTTTTATATTTTTTATTTCGACGTTTTGGTAGCGTTATTTCATTGGATTTTCGTTTGAATGAATGCGTAAGAAAGTTGGCTATTGACGTAGGTACCAGACATTTGTCAGTGTCATTTTTATTTGACGTTAAAAATTTGCTATCAGTTAACATTTTCAATAAAGATACGTAGGTAAGTACATATTTGCTTGAAATTTTACGAAATAGTTTAAAAAATAATCACGTTCATCAAGTACATTCGTTGTAATAATTTTTTTAAATAATTTTAACTAGATTAAGGGTAATCTATCGGCAGCGATTTGACAAAATATCGAAATATTTTTGGCAAAGAATTTTGAGGAGGTAATGGATGTATTGAAAATTAAGAAAAAAATATGTCATGTAGATTAATGTTGAACTTAGAGTTCTCATCGAATAAAAACTTGAAATGCTAACCAAATTTTGTTGAAAAAAATACGAATCATGAGGTAATTACACATATTGAGCAAAGTTTGAGCCCTTGTAAACAATTAAATATGGATTAAATGGAAAAACTAATTGATAAGAAGTCTAATTTGAAGCTTTATGAATACTATATAAAAATCTCAGAATCCTTAAATTACTTATGACCGTACAATTCCTTATTGAAATTCGGTTGCTACC
>CAJUYG010006151.1:0-12617 GCA_910591675.1 Galerucella calmariensis
AACTTTTTTCATTCCTAATATCATTCTCAATATCTTACGCTCTTGTATTCTCAAATCTTCCTGATGTTTTTTCGTCATTGTTAACGTTTCTGATCCATACATGAATACAGGTCTTATAATTGTTTTATATACCCTCATTTTCGTCTTCTTACTTATTAGTTTGCTTCTTAACAGCTTTTTATTGGAATGGAATGCTCTATTTGTGGCTGCTATTCTTTCTTTTATTTCGGTTCCTTAGTCTCCGTCATTAGATATTGTTATACCCAAGTATTTCATTTTATCTACCTCTTGAAAATTATAATTTCCAATCTTAATATTCCTATATTCACACTTCTTTTTGATTCTCAATAGCTTTGTTTTATCCTCATTTATTTTGAGACCAATTTTTTTTCCTTCTTTCACTATTTCTTCTAGCATTTCTTCCATAATTTTCCTATTTTTTGTCACTAGCGCAACATCATCAGCGTATGCTATTATTTGACCTCCCTTTGTTCTCAAGTTTCCTTTACTTACTAACCAATAATTACATAATATGCCAAATAATCACCAAAAATTAATTTTAATTGAAAGAAATGACAATTAATAAGAATTATGAATGAAATTAAGTTGAAAAAATGCAAACTCATTTAAAAAAATGGCATCTGATCCCAGGTTAACGTTTATTTTTTATTCGGAATATGATCCTATGCTTTATTCCTAATACAATTCAAGTGATGTTTTTCCAGAAACTTAACATTCATCAAACTGTTCAACCACTCAACTGCTCATCATAAAAAAATACTGATCCCGAGGGATAGATAAATTAACACATACCTACTAACTGCTCAACCGATTATCCTGGAATTTTATACACATATTTTAAGGGGTATTTTATGGAGTAATTTTAATCCAGAAACTAAATACTCATTTCGAGGGAATAAAAATAAAATTAACTAGCTTATTCTAATCTTAAAATTCAACTATCCCCCAACGATGATTTATTCATGCATAAAATTTCGATGAACTATCCAGAAAGTTTTAATATATAGTTTTACCGGACTAGTCAAGTTATGTTTAGACATGTGATGTTAATATGCATAAGGGTAAGTATAAAGTTTGAGAACAGAAACTCCAGTTGTTTCTAATTAAGTATTGTGGTATTCTACGATCTGTGCAGTTTGGGCAGTTTGATGGGCTTCCATTGGACCGTCTTTCCGCTTAGTTCGCTGCACCGAATACGTTCTTACCGCACCGAATACATTCTTACCGCACCGACCAATGTATTTCCTCGTGAGCTTCGAAAATTACTAAGGAAAGTTGAAAAATATTTAACTTTGTCATCCATAAAATGACGCAGGGTTCCGTTACCCCTTTTTTTGGAAAACTTTATGTGGAGTACAAATTATTTGATATTTATGTGTACAGGGTTATTCATTTTAAATGTCCCAGACCTTACCATAGTTATATTTGCATGAACAAAAAAAATTTTTGAAATAAAATTTGTGTGGTTATAAACTGATTTTATTATAACATCAACAAAAGTACATTGGCGTGCGTAGTTTAGAGGACACGAAAAAATTATTCGTTTTCTTAAATGGGTCACCCTGTATATAATTGAATTTTTTAAAAGATGTTTTTCTTCTGTTTTAAAAAATATACATATACCCCTGTCTTAGACCGTTCTTAAGGTATTAAAGGATAAATATAGTAAATTAAACTGGTTTCTATGAATAATATTGAAAAGTCAATATAATCGAAGACAGAAGCTAAATTGTTGGACCCATATTGTATGATTTCTATTTAACTGGAGTTACCTATCCGGAAAGGATTCTTCCTGAAGTTTAAAATTTTCTTGTGGAGAATTTTTTGGACGTTCAACTTCAGGATATGATGTGGATGCAGGATGGGGCAGCTCCGCTGTTAAAGAACATTTTAACAATGTATTTCAAGTGTGGATGGGAAATGATGGAACCATATCATGACCTCCTAACAGTCCGGATCTACCCCCTATGGACTCATTTTTTGGGGGTTCTCAAAAAACATAATAAATAATAATAATGTCTGTATTTAAGTCACTAATGGCCTAATTAAATTGGAAATGAATAATCTAAATGTAAATAATCGAGCCATTTCTGATGCAACTCAAAATATAAATAGACATTTTCAATTATGTATTGAAAATAATGGTGGACACTTCGAATAATTTTTATGAGTTATTATTTATTTATAGTTGGAAAGTTATCTTTATTATATTCCTTATTTATTATTAATTTTAATTAAATGTTGACGAAAACTTTTATTCAATATCTTAAGAAGGGTCTAAGACAGGGGTAGGTATAATATGGTATATTTTTGAAATCAGAAGAAAAACATATTTTCAAAAATTTAATAATATACAGCGTGTCTCGTTTGAAAAAACGGATAATTTTTTTGTGTCCCCTAAACTAGGCACGCCACTGTTCTTTTGTTGATGCTACAATAAAATTAGTTTATAACCACACAACTTTTATTCCAAAATTTTTTTAACGCAATAATAACTATGGTAAGGGCTGGGACATTTATAATGAATAACCCTGTACACATACATACTGCAAGCGCCAAACTTGATGACGAGCGATCGCGCAGGTATAGACTCTCCCAACTAAATTACTATTGGATTACGATAAGCTCCTTGCCGGTCAGTGTCGTATCTATGATTAGTTTTAATTAGGGTGGCAAATGGAACATGATTTCTTTGTAATTTTTTTCATATTTTTTCCAGTATTATAGGTAGTAGTACAGTTCATTCAAATGTTATATATATATTATTAAAAATGAAGTTAATCAGTCACTTTCTGAATAAAAATGTTCTTCATATTCACTGCTGCTTGTGCTGCTATCGTCATTTAAATTTATAATCACTGGATTTACCTCTATTTGAGCATCTGAAAATTTTTCGTTTTCCCAAATATTTCCGCTCTATATCTACTACATGCCAGCAACGCTTTTGTCATTCCTTGGAAGTGATTTGATCAAACTCGTGCTCCGCCAGTTCCTTCACATCTTCCAACTTGAAAATTACATTCTTTTGGGACACATTGTTTTTGCCCAGATGTGTTCGATGGGATTCAAATCCGGATGGTAGGGTGGAAGTGGCAAAGCGTTATGTCCGTGTTCAAGCATAACCTCATCAAATTTGTTTCTAATGTGATGCTTTTCATTTCTTTTCTTTTTCCTTTGATCAACTTGTATAATTCGGGTTTGAGCATGTCAGAGATGAACAAAAGGTTTTTTTCGTGCAGCCTCTTCACCATGTCAGCCGTTCTAAAATTTGTGTTGGGGGCTGGATTATTTTGAATATGTTTTATTTTTCACATTTGACACTTTGCAATTAATTGAACACTTTTAAAATTATTTCAAGTGCCTGACTTTTGTTAACTGGTTTTTTGTTAGACGATGACATTTTTTCAGAAACAAGACAAAAATTATTCAGACAATGCAACAGAATTGTAGGACTACTAATTATACGCCTCTCTACAGAGTATTTATAAGTCTTGCAAGAGCTGTAGTGGGAGGATACATTAAAAATGAGTTTGTGCGCTTGGGGGCGGGCTCTCCATCACGTTTGGCGCTTGCAGTACTTATTCTTCTTCTCGAAACATTCCATATGAAATATAAAGTATTTAAATATCTGTCCAAAATATTGGTTTTTGGATTTTTCTCTATAAATTTTGAATGTACCTACCACAAATTTTTGGTAAAAGGATCTAAAGCCTTGTGTGAAGGATTTCCAAGACGTCACGAGATACGTGCTCCACCTCTCTTTCTAAAATTTGTGACCCTCTGATAAATATCTAGACATAATTGTCAAAAATTGTCAAGATAAAGTTTGATTTATCAATCTATCACAAACGATTGCTATAATTTCCCACACGTTAGAAAATAGTGGAGAATCCGTAGAACGTTTTTAAAACCAAAAAAAACTCTTTATTATTATTCTCCGTTACAATCGAAAACAAACAACCTCCAGTGAATAAATGCATCCGAGCTTCAATTTCTACCCCATCTGGCTAATTTTCATATGCCGCGTCTGTTCTATTTATAAAAAAGCGCATACGGCACATCCGCTTGTATTCTCAGAGATACTTCTCATTTTTTGATTTTTCACTTCGCTTAGGGAGGAGACGACGTCATTTGGTTAAATATTTTAGAAGGAATAATTGAAGTAAATGATAAACTGTTGTTTATTGGATAAGCCGCGGTAACTAATACGAGGTACATTATTATATGGGTTGAATCAATGTTTTAATTAGCCGTTATTACCGTGTTTGAAACGTTTCTTTAAAAACTTTTTTTTTCTTTCCTTCGGAGCCGTCCTTTCGCCGGTACCACCTCAGCCTCCTGGGCTTATTGTGGATACTCCTAGTGTTCTGACTACAACCTATTCAGCCAATCCGTTCCCTGTATTAGCTCATACAGGTTCTTAGCTGGTTGATTGTAGAAGTCTTCTGGAGTCATTTGGGTTCTACCATAAAGTTTCTGCCTTCTGTGGTCCAGCGACTCACAGTTGCATAGTATATGCAGAGCTGTTTCGGTATCCTTTTTGCATCTTCTGCATGCAAGGTCTCCGTTGTACAGCCCTATTTTGTTTAGGTGCTCCTTTGTGGGAAAGTGTCCCGTAAGTAGCCCCGTAGTGGTGCGCAGTTTGTTCCTGCTCATTGAGAGCAGTTCTTTCGCTACTTTTTCTGATGGTTCTTTTATGAATTTCTTCCCATGTATTTGCCCAGTCGTATTCTTCCAGTATTTCTTGTGTTGTTCTTTCAACCACCCTTTTAACCATGATCTCGTTAAGCATCTGGGGATGCCCACAGCAGGTTCGGGTCCGTTCATCAGAGTTGACGATCCTACTCTTGCGAGTTCGTCAGCTTTTTCATTGCCTGGTACCTTTATGACCTGGTACCCACTCCAGTGTTACACTGTTCCGAGTCGCCAGTCTTCTAAGTTCTTCGCCGCATTCCCATACTAGCCGAGATGTCACCCTATAGCTCTGAAGTGCTTTAAGGGCGGCTTGGCTGTCGCTGTAGATCCTGATCTGCCTGTTGTTGTAGGCTCTCATACTGTTAGCCCTTGCACACGCAAGTATTGCATAAACCTCTGCTTGGAATACAGAGGCGTATTTTCCTAGCGAGACGATTCCTTCATATTTGCTCGTCTTGCTGTATATGCCCGCTCCGGTGCCGAGTTCATTTTTAGATCCGTCTGTATACCATATCAGTTCATTCGCTCTACTAAGTGGTGGTGCGTTCTCTTCCTCAAGCTCCTTTCGATCTTTGATGACAATCTCGAAGTTCTTGCGAAAGATATATTTGGTAGTCATTTGGTCTGTTGGCATTTTGAAAATGTCATCACCCACCTGCCTTATCACTGTGTGTCCTCTCCCATGTGCCACATCATGGTCTAGTGCTTTTTCCAGTCGGGTTAGTGCTGCCCTTGCTTCACACATTATGACATAATGTAGTGGAGGAAGGTCTAGCATTGTTTCCAGCGCCGCTGTAGGAGTAGTCCTCATTGCCCCTGTAATGCCAGTGCATGCAAGTCTTTGCACCTTGCTTAGTTTTAGCATAGCAGAGGATTGTCTGGTCTTTGGCCACCATACCAAAGATGCATATGTGATCCTGGGAATGACAACCATTTTGTATAGCCAGTGTACCATGCTGGGTCTTAGTCCCCATTTAATGCCGTAAGTACGTCTGGCAACCATGAAGGTCACCTCCACTTTCTTGATCACGTGCTGGAGGTGTCGGTTCCTGGGTCTAGGATAACCCCAAGATATTTTAATTCATCCGACAGTCGTATTGGTTCACCTTGAAGCGTCAGAGGGCCAAGTCCTTCCCTTTTCCTTCTTCTGGTGAACGCAATTATCTGTGTTTTCGAAGGGCTAATACGTAGCCCTTCTTTTACAGTCCAGCCTGTTACTACATTTAAAGCCATCTGGAGTCTGTCTCTGGTTGTACTGTTATATTTACCTTGGGATAGAATTACCAGGTCGTCTGCATATCCTATGGTGTTGAATCCTCCTCTGTGTAGGGTTCTGATGAGCCCGTCCATGATCAGGTTCCACAGCAGCGGGGATAGTACTCCCCCCTGCGGACAGCCCCTGGTTGCACATACGGCCATTGTTTCCCCCATCAGAGTTGATTCTATGAGCCTGCTTCTGAGCATGCAGTCTATCCACCTGCAGCTCGTGGCATCGATCCCTAAATTCCTCGTCGCCTTAGCTATAGATTCATAGGAGGTGTTGTCAAAAGCTCCTTCTATATCAAGAAAGGCTGCCAGCAGCACCTTTTTGTTTTCCAGCACGTATTCAGCCCTTTTTATGAGTTGATGTAATGCTGTTTCGGTTGATTTTCCCTCTCTGTATGCATATTGATCTCGGTGTATTGGTCTTGTAGCCATTATACCATCTCTAATATGTCTGTCGAGAAGTTTCTCAAAAAGAAGTTTCTTAAAAACTTACTTCTTTCAGAAAGAAGATAAGAAGGTGGATAAAAAGCCGAAATACCCATAAAGTATAGGGTTACATTTTGACACTAGTTCATGTCTCCCGTTGTAGCTGCTGCATTATTTAGGACGATTGAAAACGTAAGCACGCATTGCTATAGTACATTCAATAGCTTTCTTGGAGTGCGTTATCGTTTGTGATGTATATCCGTGCTTTAGGTTCGTCGTTTATTTTATTTGCTATTTTAACATAGTAACTTACCTTAAATTTGATAAATAAAATCATCAGGATCGTATTCAGCCAAATTCGAAAAGGCTATGAAATTAATAATTACCAGCTTCTTTTCCTAACTGAAAATACTTGAGAACTTTCAAAATGCTAATGTTTTTCCGTGTATCTAGGCGTATCATTGTATTATATAAATAAATATAACGATAAGATCAATATCCACTTTTCATAAATAATAATTGACCGTAAACAACAAAGTACAGACCTGACGAGAATTGTCAGTGGGACATTATAAAAAGATGTAGACACATTGCCGCTACGAAAGGTCCGTCTGCATCTTATTTTGAATGAAGCAATTTCTCCCGATTGATAGGTCGCGCTTGCGTGTAATCTAAGAATCAACTAATCAAAATTTTTATATCAAAGATTAGGGTGAATGTTTGTAATCCATTTAATAGATGAGGCTTTTACCTAATGAAGACAAATACTAAATGATGGAATGAAACAATTTAAATAATGTCAAACACAATATATTTAATGTCCAGTGGGACTCAAAACTTGCAACTAGTTTCGGTAACAATTACCATCATCAGGCTGTAACAAATAGAAAATGGTACCCTATTGTCAAACCTCTTTTTAAAAGTGGTGACAGGACAAATATAAATAACTATAGACCGATATCCTTAATTAGTAGCTTCACGAAAATTTTTGAAAAGATTTTAAAAACCAGATTTGACACATATACAAAAAAAATCAACTTAATATCACACATGCAATTCGGCTTTAAAACTAAAACTTTTACTCAAGACGCTATTTCAACACTTATATCAAAAATATATCAAGCATTAGATAGGTACTAGTAAATCTGCTTCATGTGTATTCTTAGACTTGACTAAAGCTTTTGACTCGGTAAGTCATGAAAAATTATTAGAGTCGCTAGAAGAGATTGGTTTTAGAGGAAAAATCTTAGATTTGCTAACTAGTTATCTCCACGAAAGGAAGCAAAGTGTAGAGGTTAACGGTGTAAAAAGTGAAGATTCACTTATTAAATACGGGGTTCCTCAAGGAACGGTGCTTGGTCCATTTTGTTCATGGGCCTCGGTTGAAAAGTTCGCGGAAGAAGACTTAGTTCTAATTAAAAAATGGTTCGACAGTAGATTACTAACAATTTATATAAAAAAATCAAAGTATTCACCTTTTGCTTGTTACAAAAACGGATAACCAAATTATAACATTCTAACTATGAGAGAACCACGGCAAGATCAAGATTCATATCTTCTTTCCACAGACTCTATAAAGTATCTGGGTATAACGATTGGCCAGCATCTTCGTTGGAACCTTCATATTGATGAGATGGTCAAGACATTAAGAACACTAATTTATCGTTTCAAAAATGTAAAACCTATTTTGGATATAAACCATTTAAAGATATTGTACTTCGCGTTGGTAGAATCTAGATTAAGTTACGGCATTCTAGCTTGGGGCAGTGCATTACCCACACATCTTCATAAATTAGAGATAATTCAAAAATATATACTGAAAATAATGTTAGGTTAACAAGAACTTTTTCTTCTGATCAGCTATATTTAGAGGCTAAACTATTAGATATAAGACAATTATTCTTTTTTTCTCTCTGTGTAAATCTATTTAAAAATAGAAAAACTTTGCAAAATATTGACCATTTGTACCCAACCCGGTACAGTGCACAAAAATTTAAAACTTCTTTTGCTGCTAAGAGTATAAGACAGAGAAGTCATTCATACCTGGCCCCTAGAGTTTTTAATATTCTCTCACTAGAAATAACAACTACAACATATTTTGGTCGATTTAAATTCCTTCTGAAAAGTCATTTATTCAATATTCCGCGTGATGAATTCCGGATAGAAATGAACTGATATCTTTTTATTTCCAATTGATTTGGTGCGTTTAAATGTATACCCAATATTTGTGCTATTTCTTTGTTTTTATCTATTTTGTTTTATTACCTAAATGTTGATATGAAAATATCTTACAATATTTTTCCCACGGACAGTTTTAGGACTATTGTGGGTTTATGTTGTTCATTTGTATATTTTGTATTTCGTGTTGTTATCTTGTAACTTTTTTCTTTGCAAATAAACGTTATTATTATTATTGTAAAGATCTTAAGAGGCAATAAAATTAATTTAGCAAAGCTGCGATCAAATAATATTTAACAATCAAGTTGAATAATTAATAGAGAAAAGTAATCTAAAATAATGAATACGTACTATAAATAGGACAAAAGTTATGAGAAGTTGAATATTACAAAATTTTTTTTAAATAATAAACAACTTGCAAGAGTTATCTGTATGAAATTTCACAACTGGAAGGATAAGAACATCATTATCATTAGTCCATCAAGTAGTATTCTTTAACGAAATGAAAGTACTTAATTAAAATTGTGGAATGAAAAACTCAAATTAACTTAAGAGGAGATAAGAAGAAAGTGAGGAACTAAGTATGTTGATATTCGCTGAGTGACATGAGCAGCCGTGAAAATTGATAAATATCTCAAATTTTTCGATTTAATAACTAACGACATTTTTGAATTTGAGAAGTTTATATTTATTTTATCATCAAATCAGATCACTGCAAGAATATTTGTTTGTTTTAATTTGTTAAAATCTACATTATATACACAATATAATCTTAATTTGTTAAAATGTACATTATAATATACACATTATAATGTAGATTTCATAAAATTAAATTGTTTCATCTCATCATTCAGTTTTTAATACATTTAAACGGCTTATTATTATGATATTTTGATTAGGATTAATCAAAGACCTGCCTTTTTCCCATTTCTTACAACGTAATGTGTTAGACGGACATCAACAATTGATGATGCACACCAAGAAGGGTATTATATGAACTCTAGCCAATACCTATTTAAGTTTAATACTAATACTTTTGACATCTATTGATAACACGCTTCACTAAAATGACATCCTATTTGCAGTAGATAATATCTATTTCCAATATAAAACCAACAAATGGAATGTGGAATAAATAAATTGAATGACATCATTACTGAAATTGACGATTTGGTGAATGTTGAAAATAAATGGTGCTCTTTTCATTGGTTTGATAAATACGTAATGAAGGCTTGATATAAGGTTAACCCTCAATTTCGACAATGATGTCGATTAATTATATTGCCACTGATTGAATGATAATATATCCAAATGGAAATAGGTACCTAACAAATAAATTTTCCTTCCTAACCATTATTCGATGATAAAAGGGAATATTTTATTGCCTTGAATTTAACGAAATATGATTCCAAAGATAAGCCGTTACTATAATATTCAATTATCCTATGCTATATTTTTTGACTTCAATTATATTATCTCTAGTAGTCCCGCTTTTTCTTCAACAACTGGAGAAGTCTTTAATTCTCATACAGCTACCGATAATTCACATGTTTTTCTCAATGAACTTTATTTTCTTCTTCAATTCTTGATAATTTTTTGTGAAAGCATTAATTTCTCACGTATAATGAAACTTTCTTTGCTATAACCACATAAACGCAGGAGATTGATGATCGCTTCAAGGTTTAATGCTGCATTTTCCACCTTTGCAAAATATTTCCCTTTATTTTCGTATGGGAATCTCCAATCACTCATTTTCATTAGTATTGAATGGGTGAGTTTATGTCAGTGTTTGTATCTCTGGTATGGATGGTAATGAAGAGGCAGAGTCCTTCGCCTGATAGAATGCGGCATCTGGTTTTAGCGAACCAGAATCTGCCACTAGCATATCATTAAGTTTTATCGAAAATACCTGGACTTCAAGAAGAGTTTTAGACTTCTAGTATAATTTGCCAGAATTGGTTCAGTCAAAGGCCTCTTTCAGCAGGATATTTTCGTCTAGATTATCATATGGTGAGACGTAAGATAATGAAGCAGCAAATAATGATAGTATATTAAAGTTTAAGTGGATATTAAGGTCTTTAAAACACGCGTGATTTTTCGAAATAGAGCAAGTGTTTTGAAGACCTGGTCTATAACTACTACAACAACAAGAAATGGAAATCATAGATGGAAAGAAGAAATAAATGTCAAATGGTTGAATTCGTGATGTATATGATGTATACCTTGCGTTGTCATCGAAATGAGAAAAACATAAACTAATTTGTATTTTGATGGAAGTTCAACCTTATTGGGTTCTGTGAATGTCAATAATATTAATTTAAATACCATTTCCTAAGATTTGAGAAATCGAAATATTAATATTTCAAACAATACCAACGGCACTTTCCATTTTAATTTATAAATTTGACATTATTAAATATTGTTCGAATGAAAGTTTTGACGTTACAAACTAATCCTGTCAGATCAATAATAAAAAAAATTGTCATTTATACCATAGATTTAGACTCGAGTTGTTGATGTTGCCACGGCAACTTTAAAACACGCGCGTTTTTTAAGTTCGATTTAAACACGCTGAGGCGTGCTTTAAATAGGTAAAATGGTTCACCAATAAAAAAAAAGTTGTATTTGTCCCGCTACGGCTCTAATATGAAACCTGATGTTTCGAAGGGTCTCTCTCGCTCTAAGACATGAAATATCGACCAAATAAACTAATCAGCTTATTTGTTAGGAAGGTCAATATCTTGGTGGAATATGAATAGGTGTGATCTACACTATTAATGAAATCACTGTAGAAGTCAAACCTTGAATTTTCGTACCAGATCCAACCTTGCTTTTGAACAATACGACATATACCAAGCATTCATTTACACATCTTTGTTACCCTTGGGTTTCGACTGTAACTCTCTGCGAGCTGCGGATTTATATGACTCTTGACAATATAGACTATTATACGAGCTGGGCCATTCTGTAGCAGCGTACGTATTATATTTTACTCCTCACTCAATCATTCATACGTTTGGGTTGGGCTCAATGTTATCTACCTACTCCCATTCCAGAAGCTTAGTATCTTCTATATGTGCCTCCAGTTTATCTGGAGGGATCTTCAGTAGTTGTGATGGTTGTGTTATTTCCACTCCAGAGTGCTTCCGTCGAGTGTTTGTAAGCTCTCACAGAAGCAGAGTGAGTAGGTGTGTTTACATTTTCAGCACATGGGTTCACCAACTTTCTCATACCCAGTTTCAACAGCCTGGACGAGAGTTCCTTGTCTTACTTATTAAGTAAACCCTTAGTAGTGGTGTCCTTGAGCTGGTGTTAGGTATATTCAAAATTCAAAAACCATCACTGGAAGCAAAATTCCCATTTAATAAAATTAACGTATAAAATTGAATATGATGCCAGACTAATCGTCTTATATGTCATCAAGAAATAACTAATAGGCTTTTAACATATAAACCCACATGAACCAATCTGAACCGATCCATAAATAATCGTCCCGTTGGGAATGTTCAACATTTGTCGGTAACTTTACCCTTGAGGATGCATCTTACTACTGTGTGCGTATACGGGATATTTTAAACTATTGTTTATGAATAATTTTTGGATTATTTATAAGAGTTTTTGATATTTGATAACAAGTTTTGTCAAGAAAGTATCTGAAGCTGATCACTTTAGAGCATAGGCTCCCAACCTTTTTTTGTCTACTGCCCACTTCATGAATAAATTATTTTTTAACTCCCCCCTTTTTGAACATTTAAAAACCGCTAAGTACTTATAACTGATTATTGAAACGCAACTTTATAGTATTCGGACAGAGTATCTTTTATTGAGAATAAAACAAACGGAATCAATTCTTATATAAAAACTAATGTGAAGGTTGAATCTGATGCTATTCAATAAGTTTGTTGATATCAGGTTCCAATTTACTCAAAAACAGCCGCAAGTCGCCACGTTTGGTAACACGCAAACGATTTCTCTTTTTAGTAAGCAGCGTTGCCACAGCACTAAATCCACGTTCACACAAATATGACGAT
>CAJUYG010006154.1:0-12609 GCA_910591675.1 Galerucella calmariensis
AATTATTATCCCGCACCTTAAAATTGTGGGTGCGTGGTTCTCATTTTCTTGAATAGAGATGTAACAGTTATTATTTTCAAAGAGTTCCCTAAAAAAAACACAAAATGTGAAGTTAAGAACACGTGGCAACGTCGTAAAAGGGGTTAGGACACGCGCGAAATATAAACATGCATGGAATGCTGAAGGTGAATCAGAATATCCGAGAATGGTGGCATAAAAATTTGGTTTTTTTTGAGATATATAGCACATTTGACACTTAATACTTAATAGCAAATAAATCACGCGGAAGATGTAGTTTTTTTGTCTCCCCACGCCACCCATACAATAAATAGTATTTTTCACCGATGGAAATTCACGCAAAGAAATACCCTTCAACGACACTATAGTGCATTTTATGAATTAACAAAGGCCGTATTATGTAACAGATACAATTTAGAAATTATAATATAATAAATACCTACAATTAAATGCATTACAACTAATAATTAGTTATTAAGGATAAGGTCATATAAATAATGCAGAATAACATATTTATATGAAATTAGTTTTTTTATAATATAAAAAGATATGTATGTATAATGTCCAAGATTTCGTTTGAAATTTATTGAAGTCAATTTTTTCTAGATTAATTGATTCAAAGTGTAAAAAAGAAGTAGGTCATTCTAATTTGTGATTAGGCAACCTAACCAGTTGATTTTGTAGTAACCATACAAATACAAAAGTGACAGGACCCTGTTGCTAAGCCGTATGACAAAGTAGTTATGGTTGAAATAATACCCTTCCTTTATTTATCAAATTTAAGGTTATCTATATGTCAAAATAGCAAATAAAATAAACGACATGCCGAAAACCCGGATATACGTCACAATCGATGACGCACACCAAGAAGGTTATTATTTCAACCGTAAGTCAAATTGGTTTCACAAAACATTATTTTTCATTTTTTTTTTTCGTCCTGAATTATTTTAACAATATTAAAGTCAAATATAATTGTTTTTATTGCATCTACAATATAATTTCCTACCCAAACGTCTGTGAGTGCTCAAATTGGTTGTTTTATTAATTAAAGAATAATTTTTTTAATACCTATGTAGTTATAAAAAACGGTACATTCTACTGGAATTGCAATGCATTTAATCCTCCTCTTTATAAAACAGTTCTACTCCACATCAATCGTTCAATTAATTTATTTTGAAAGGTATTAGGTATAGTAGTAGCATTTATATATACAGAGTGATTCAGTAATAAATTATAATCTTTATACATAAAATTTCGAGTCTTAAATATGAATGATTGGAACCAACACTTTTTATTCTTAGATACAGAGTCTATTATGTCAAAATTTGTATATATTTTATCTAAATTTTCAGATTTTAGTCTTAACATTTTCTAACTACACACTACAAATGGACCACTCTGTATTCACATATAATATTTACTGTTATTATGATGTATATTCGAATTAGTGAAAAGTAAACTGAAACTATTTTGCAATATAATTACGTATCGGCTTTTATTCGGATATTTCCATGTACTTAACTACAATGTCGTATTTTTAATGTCAGCGTCAGTAAACGTGTTAACGTTATTCACAATTTCGTACTAAAACGACATATTAGAGCTTGTCGTCTGCTAGAACAGTGTCTGGAATGGAAATTTTGCCGATTAATTTAAGATTTAACTTTATAAAACTTAAATTTGGAAATTTTCAGTATTTCTATTCTTATTAACCATTATTTAGTACACCAGACTTATTTATAAACATTCACATTCAAACAGTTCCTGTTTCTGTTACGCTTTCATTCCAATTATACAATTACAAGACACACGAAGAAATTAGATTGCAATATTTTCTTGACTTTGTCAACTAATATTTCCACTGTGACTTGCATTTTTAATTAAAATGCAAATTATTATCGTAATAGAAATCAAGTATTTATGAGAAGTCGTGTGTGTGTTAATTTGTTGACGTAAGGATAAGAAAATTTTTACTTGTAATGAGAATTTGGCAAGTGATAATGTATTCATAGTGTCCTTCCGGAACAATAGGTACTAATTTGACTATCGATGTCGTGTGAAAGTTTTAAAACAAAACGCTGCAAATTAGACAAAGGAAGTGAGATATATTTCCAATTTTAAATCCTTGTTCTTTATTCTTCTACCAGGGGTCTTCGAAATATTTCGCAATCAAGTAATTAAATGAAAGGTTTTAAATTCCTAGATATATTTGGAGTTGAAGAATATATTTACAGTGTCACCACCATCATGAAAAATAAAAAATCAATAACCTTAAAATAAAGTTCAATAGAACAAGTAAGTAGTGAATTACCTGAACACGAAAGAGAAGAATATAGAGTACGTTGTAAAGTCATATTAGAAAAATCTATTCATTTAAAGAACAATACTACAAAAGCAGAACAAAAATCAATTAAAAATCTCAAAGAAGATGATTCTATTAAAAAACTTGACATTACCGTATATTAAGGGTTTATCAGAAAGAATTAAGAAAATTGGTAATCAATTCAATATTCGAACTAGCTTCAAATCTAACAATACGTAGAGATCTATACTAACAAAAACAAAACCAAAAAATGAAGAACAATCTTCAAAAAATTGCATATATCAGATATCTTGTGAATGCGACAAATTCTATTTAGGCGAAACATCTAGACCATTGAAAGTCGGAATAAGTGAACATCAAAAATATATCAAAGATAGGAAGTTCTTTAAGTCAGGTATTTGTAAACATGCTTGGGAAGAGGGGTATAAAATTCAATGGGATTCGACAAAAATAATATTGAAAGAGCCCAATATTAAAAGACGATAAATCAAAGAAAGTGCTTTAATACAACTAAATGCAGATAAATGTGTAGCTAGTATTTCAGTCGAATGTAGTCAAATTTGGTTACCAATGTTAGAAAGAGAAATTCCCAATAATCAAATACCTGCGTTATCAGGATAGCATCATAAGTTTTTATCCAGGTTTCTTTATGATTCATCATTGGAATAGTTGTTAATCGATACACACTTCAATACACAAAATCACCAAACTGAGTTATACATGTTTTGAAAACAAAAATAATTATACACAAAAAAGTAAGAACAAACGCGTTTTATTAACATTTCCAAAATAGGCGAAAAAAAGCGCTATCCCAATAAAAACCGTTCCTGGAACGTGCACTTCACTGGATTCCATTTCTAGTAGACTATCATATCTTTAGAATGTCATAAAATAAAATATTTTATTTCACATTTTACCAGAGGTGTGATCTACTATGAATGGACCTTAATAAAATTTGACAACAAAGTTTTGTAGTCTTAAACTTCAAAATATTATTGATTGTCGTTGTCATATTTTTTTCCGTTGTGTCAGATAGGGACCAAAAAATTATTTTATTATTAGTTAATTTTGACAAAGGTAGCTGGAACGCTACCGAAATGTAAAAATAAGAAAAATAAATAAAAAACATTATTGTGGTTTGATTCCCAAAAAATAAGAGAAAAATTTATAAATAATGCCACAAGGAACTTACAAAAGATATTTACCCTATATATGTTTGCCCCAAGTTGTCATTTAATTGATAGAAAATGGACTGGTTCTATAAATATTGTCTATCAATTAAAATTGAACAAAAATAAATGTGTATGTATCTATCATTTATTTAGGATCCTAAAAAATTTACTTGACTTGTACTAAATCATTGATAATTACAAACGGGCATGAGAAGAGATACCTGCGCGTAATCACTTGCTAATTTTATTGTAGAATTATTTTAACATGTATATGAGATTTGTGTTTTGGGTTAGATCGAGACAGTTATAAACAATTTTTATGCTTTAACAGAGCCGCCAAACGCTGCAATCAACAAATAAAGTCAGTTGGATCATAAAATAATAATTTAAAATTAAATTAAGTCAGGATATGTTAACTATTTTAGCAATATATATAAAAACGATAAGCAAATATTTTAGTTTTTCAATTAACATTGTTTACATAAATAAAATTTAGGTAGTTTTAAATTATAAATAAACTTATCGACAATGATAATAACTTTTGTGAAGTTTTTATCAGCTTTGCACGTTCCTATGAACAGTAGCGGACCCAACGTCTGGTCAAAAACATATTTATTCCGTGCACGAAGAATTTTTTTTCAAGGATCAATGTCGGTAGTTCCCTCAATGCCCATTACATTTTTGGCCAATTTGTTTAGTTGTTTAGTCATCAATGCTGACAGATTCAATACTTTTTCTGATGTTTTTATATAAATCCCAATTAAAATAGTCTTTAGAAATTGAGTGAGGCGAGCGAGGAGCCCATTTACAAGAACTGTAGCTAACTTTTTTTTTAAATAAGCTGGAAACGTAGGAATGAAGGTGTATTTATATTCTTTCAATCAAAAGATTCTATTCATTGGTTTTAAAATCCCATTTTTATTTTATTTATTGATTATTTCACATCTACATATTATATTCTTCCAATTTTCCATAAACTTAATCTTTGTAGTTATTACCTCTTTCATCAGCATTACTATTATCGTATCCTACTTTTAGGAGCTGTTCACATACATTACTCAACAAAAATATTACGCTGTCAAGTCAAATAGTTGACATTCATTAAAACCACTAGTTAAATAATCATCCGGTATGTAACAGCGCAATTTTAGGCAATAAACTTTTTTCAGTTCAACGGACAACAAGCTGGTAATCGTGGGAAACGCTAAGTGAAATTAGAAATGAAAAGAGTTGATTGATGTCAAGATTCATCATTAATATGTATATTAAATGTTCTATAAATGTATTCTAATTAGTTTTGAAAAACGAACAATATACTGGGTGTTTAATTAACTACTAATAAAATCCGGCAAACCTAACATGAATATTTCCCTCATGTGTGAAAGAGCACCAAACACAACAGATAATACGTGTGGCGACAGTTTATAAGCTTTTGTGATGTAAAAAAGTATACATTGGATGAAGCAACTCAAAATCGTATTTTTGGGTCATTTTATTTTGTTTGTACCTAACAGCATGTTTTAAAATGGATATTTTGTATTTAAAAAAAGAAATAGGAATTTAATATTTAAACCAATATTTGTATTCGGAAATATTCCCCCGAATTACACTCGTGCATCAAAATAACCAGATAATTTTGCATTCGAGCGTGTTGTCTTGGAAAAACTACATTCGGTCATTTTCAAATTTTGTTAAAATCTACTCACCTTGGATTATCCTCATCCCAAAACAAATCCAAAATAATCAATTTCAAGAAGAACATCATCTCCTCTACCTCACATTTTCTTCAATAACATACTCTTACCCATTGCGAATCAATGTAAAATTCTTGGAATAACCTTCGACTCCCGACTTAACTGGAAACACCATATCCATGAGCTTAAAGACTAAATACTTAAAACCCTGTGGTGCCGACGAAATCGTATTACTAAGAGTATACAGAGCTCTCATCCGCTCAAAATTTGATTACGGCTGCTTTATTTACATGTCTGCCCCCAAATCTGTCACCGATTCACTGAACTCTGTACACAATACCGCTCTCCGCCTCTGCATTGGTGCCTTTCGCTCTAGCCCTGCTGATAGTCTCCACATTGAAGCTAATGAACTACCCCTACCCCTAAGACGCCAATCCCTACTCCTCTCATATGCTGCCTTAGTATCCTCCAATCCTGTTTACTCGCTTTTCATTTCAACGACTAATCCCCCTACTAACCCTCGAACAATTATAAAATCTATCCCCCAAATACTCACTCCTTTACTCAAAGATATCGACCTTTCTCTGACCTCCCCGCTCCCTCTACCTTCTTCTCCACCTTGGACCAAAAATATCCCTACAATCGATACCTCACTTACCATTTATAATAAGCATGAATCTCCCACTGCACTTATAAAGAAAGCATTCCTAGAATTACTACAAAAAAACCGTATGATTTAATACTCTACACAGACGCTTCCAAAACTGACTCCGGTGTTGGTTGTGCAGTTTCCACGAAGCATGAACTCATAAGCTCCTTCACCCTACCTATAGTGTGTAGCGTTCACACAGGCGAGCTACAAAGCATTTTTCAAGCTTTCAAAAGCATCCACCCACCCCACAAAAATATTGCAATATGCACTGACTCCCTTTCCTCCATTCAGTCAATCAAGTCAATCTTCACTGACCACCCAATTGTCCAGAATATACACGACATCTATCAAACTCTCGTTGCTCAAGATATAACAGTCTCTCTCATCTGGCTTCCATCTCACATTGGCATTGATGATAACGAAACTGCGGACCGCCACGCGAAAGATGCTACGGTGTCGGTGTCGGGCTCTTTCTCCAAAATATTAAAATGAACTCATCCAGTTTGTAGACAACACGCTGTCATGCAAAATTATCGGTGATTTTGATGCACTTGTGCAATTAATTCCGACAATAAGCAAGTTAAGCGACTCAGTATTGTATTTAGGATTTCTGCCTATCAAGGAACCCAAATATTTACTTAAATTGACATCAATGATATACAGAATTTATTTTGTATTTTCTTATTATAATGGGTAAACAGTCCTTACATATCATCATATCATATCATGATACGACATTAGTTGTTTCAGAACTGTTCAAACTATACTTTGGCCGATCCCAAGAAAAGCCGCGTCTAAACAAAGACCATGCATGATCTATTCTAAGTCGGCTGCGTATTGAATTGCGCCCCGTCCAACCTTATCCACTTGTCTAGGTCATTCAATGTTCTGTATCTGTAGGGAGGGAGAGTGTAGGCTCACAGCACTTAGGCCACATGTGACCCATTGTACATCCTCCCGAGGAGTTGTCCTCCTAGGTCATCCTCCATCCTGACCTTCTCAGGAAGGTGAACAGGTCAATAGGAGACATCTCCTTTATATCGGAAGGTGTAGGGCAACACTCACCAAACACAAACTCTCTTATTGGCGATAACTCCGGACACTCGCATAAGACATGCCTGACAGTTTCATCTTCCTGTTCACACATCCTGCTTAGAGGTGTGTACACTGGCCCCATAGTATGAAGGTGTTTCCTTAGTTGACAGTGGCCAGTCAGAAATCCTACTGTTAAACCTAGGTTTTTCCTGGTCATCGTCAAATATTTCTTCGGCGCCAGCTTCCCAGGGTCACCCAGGGAGATCCTAGCAATACTGCATCCTTTGATTCTATCCAATCTCTTGTTTGGATAGTTCCGCAATTATCGAAATCGTTAGGCCGTAGGTGTCACTGGGTCCTAAAATTTCTAGTCCAGCCGCTTTCCTGGCTAAAGGATCGACAATACGATTACATTTACTCCTTTCGTGCCTTTTATCCTACCTCAGGATAATATTGTTATCTGCCGAGACGTTAGCTAATTCTTGGTGGCACTCTAGTAGTTACTAGCCCCGATATAACACGTTGTCTGTTCAAGGCTAATGGGGCTTGTCTTCTATCATCGCAGATTGTTATGTTTTTGCCAGAAATTCCTTTCCTGGTTAGTTTTTTTGTGGCAATTGAGATACCAGCCATAAGTTCATTCAATGGTCACGTGATATTGTTTCGAGTGGTATTTCTTATAACGAGCCGACCATAGTATCTATTAATTTTCTTCTAATTTTTCCGTTACTAATGTTAATCTTGGAAGAATCTACTCTCATTTTCAATTCCAGCAAGTGCGTTTATTAAATAACTACAATTAATCTAATAAAAAAATCTTAAACGCTCTAATTCTTTCCGAACTCTTTCTTGCAATAGTATTTATTATTTCCAGCAAAACGTTTGAACTATTATTAAGTGCCGATTTACCTTACAAATGATAGAAATAGAAAGCAACTGGGTGTAATTATTGTCGTGAGTTCAAGTCACATACAGGGCGGATATACTAATATGTTCAATCTTATTTTTCAATATTTTTTTTTTGTTACAGTTAATCATTGGAAATTTTGGACTGAGTTACGAACAAAGCAAAACGCAAATGGCGATTTGGGCCATTTTAGCAGCTCCGCTTTTAATGTCAGTAGATTTAAGGACCATAAGGCCAGAGTACAAAGCCATATTACAGAATAAGAAAATCATAGCAGTAGATCAAGATCCGTTAGGGATACAAGGAAGAAGAATATATAAGGTAATTAATCGAAATATTAAATTTCCCAGAAATTATCTCACGTCCCAAGATTCTGGCACGAGCTTTTGGGACATCTTGTATATTTATTCACGAAATTTTAATATTAACCATGATTTTTTTTTGTTTTTAGCATAAAGGAATTGAAATTTGGTCAAGACCAATTACACCGTTATTCCAAAGTTACTTTTCCTACGCCATAGCTTTTGTGAACAGACGTACTGATGGTACCCCATCCGATGTAGCTGTAACTCTCAAAGAATTGGGTCTAACGTCACCCACTGGATATAGAGTAGAAGTAAGGACTAATAAAATTTATATATAAACCTATATAGCTTTTAACAGACCTTTTAGGACCATAGCTTAGTAATATCCTCTCCATACTTTCTTATCTTTGGCCTATCACATTCTTTTCTTTCAGGTCTTCTAGTACCACCTCCTTCCATCTTTTCCTTGGTCTGCCTCTTTTCTTCTTGCCTTCCAGAATTCTCCATGCTATTTGTTTCACTATTCTTCCTCTTTCCATCCTTTCTATGTGCCCTAACCACTGAAGTCTTCTTGATATAATAGCTGCATCTATTTTGGGTTCACGATGAATGTTATATAATTCTTCGTTAGTCCTTCTCATATACACCCCTTCTACTTTTTTTCCTCCCAGAATTCTTCTTAACATTTTCCTTTCCCATCTAATTACACTTTCTCTTTGTTTTTTGTTTAAAACCCTAAAACTCCCTAAAACAGTATATACAATAATATAGTTCCACTCTGTATACTTTTTGGCCTGACAGGAACTTTAATTATTTCACTATGACACAAAAAGCGAATACAACACATGTAACTGTTTTTCAATATTAATAACTTACATTTTGCAACAATGCATTCATTATTCATATTTGGAAACTTTCACATTTCCTTTGTAAAAACAAAAATGATTTGTATGTTTGTAGGAAAGTTTCAAATTATGAATAATTAGCAAAAATAAACTGTATGTGAAATTACATGAAAAGGGAATTTACAAGGCTGAACAATATGTCTATTGTTGTTGATGAAGATTTGTAGGTTTGGTGAATTATCAAAATTTTATTTTCAGGATTTATATGAAGATGTAGACTACGGAGTACTTTCCCCTCAAACCAAAATCAAAGTTAAAGTGAATCCTTCAGGTAATAAATTATCCATTATTCTTAAGACAATCCAATATATCTATAAATATGCAATTCTTAAACGGAAAATTTATGTTGAAAATGCGCGTAGCACTATTTTTTGTGATTATTTCCCTCATTTGTCAAAATGTATTTGCTGACAATTCAACCTCCTTCTAATGGAAGTCTCCATGCTCCTTCCTTTGCGTATAAAATCATTTCGTTTGAACTTACAGCATCTATATATAGGCAACACTTTATACCTTTCTTTAATCATTAATGTTAGGGATATTGAAGAAAAACTCTAAAGAGCGGTTTTAGAAAGTGAACTTTCAAATTTATTACTATACTAACTTAAAAATCCATCAATTTAACCATATTCTTATTTGTCTTAGGTGTCGTAATATTAAGAGCTGATGTACAAGTAGATTTCAACAGACGTGTACCATTTTTCACGACTCAACGAACAACTTTCAGTCCTCTTAATCAAGTCTTCAGGGTACGAGACAACGGATTCAAATAGTGTCTCATAATTTTTTGTGCTAAGTAAATTATTAATTTAGATAGGATTGATTGTAATATATTTTTTAAAAATAAAACAACTGAAAAAATAAAAAATGTTTTTTCTTTCAATTGTGTATTAACGGGGTTACCAGCGAGGGCATAGGCGTGCCTACAGGAGGAAGGGTGGTCCATGGCCCTCCCTAATCTGTCCACCACAATTCTTCAAAATATCAATCTATTAATAGTATATTACGTAACGTGTGTGGTAAGGAGCATTTTACGCACGAATGGAAAAGTTACGCACGATGCCGCGTAGCGGCGAGTGCGTAATTCCGAGAGTGCGTAAAATGCTCTACAACACGAGTTACGTACTATACTTTACCTACGACCTACTTGTACTTGTATTTTTTATAAAAAGCATAAGAAATAACAGTTACATAATTAGAGGTGCTTGGTAAACTCCATCTCTATTACTCTATTACCAATGAAAGAAGCACATTAAAGAACTAACATTTAATAATTATTAATATATTGTTGATAATCGAAAGTCCATTTTTCAATTATAATCAATACATATACATAGCCCTTTGTGCTTTTCATAGTTAAACGTGGCCATATCTAATGTTTTCTAATAGTAAATTTTGAATAAAATGGAGGGGCGCGGCACTTTGTTTTTTCATCAATAGATTCCGATTTGATATTTGGCCCACCTAATAAAAAAGTCTGCGCACGCCTATGAGCGTAAGC
This sequence comes from Galerucella calmariensis, assembly GCA_910591675.1. Classification (NCBI taxonomy): domain Eukaryota; kingdom Metazoa; phylum Arthropoda; class Insecta; order Coleoptera; family Chrysomelidae; genus Galerucella; species Galerucella calmariensis. Next base: position 10,513 of record CAJUYG010006154.1, read on the forward strand.
GTAATTTAATCAAGAGATTCTTATATAGTATTCATGAGCGCCTAGTCGCAAATAACGATGCCAACTTTTATATTTTCATCACAAATTCAATGGTGTAGCCGCATAAATGATTGGCCTTTGAAAGATTGTGTTATAGAAAGGTCTAAATCTCAAAAAACTGCGAACAACATTTATGGTCTATATCTATAGTTTATTAATAAATTGTATTCAAAGGAAAATAAAAACACTTTATTGCAAGTAATATTTATTAAAAACACATTCGATTATTTTGTAATATACATTTTTGTCAAACACGGATTTCAGTCCATGATCTATTTATATTTCTTTTTATCAATAGTTATGGTAATCGACAATCCACGCACATTTTTGGTACATCTAGTACAACTTAGTGTTCCTTCGACAGTGTCACCTAAAAATATTTCATTTTATAAAACAACCAATGTATTCACTTATAACTGTTACAGAGAAGTAACTTGAAGCAAAGCTGACGTAAAAAGTATTGATTAAAATACGATGCCCGCAGTTGGGCGCCAAATATTCAAATTAAAAAAAAAACTCACCAGAATTCATGTCTATCGTACCTGGTAAAAAAATACAATCTGCTGCCAATGCGTTCTGGTGGAATTTGGTCCAGTTGAAAACTCCACTTTATCTAAATCGAAATCAGTGTCAAAGTAACCGGCAATAGGGACCAGTATATTATTCATGAGCGCTTAGTCCCAAATAACGATGCCAACTTTTATGTTTTTATCACAAATTCAACGGTATAGCCGCATAAATGATTGGCCTTTGAAAGATTGTGTTATAGAAAGGTCTAAATCTCAAAAAAACTGCGAACAAAAATTATAGTCGATAGTATAATAAATATAAATTTAATAAATTGTATTCAAAGGAAAATAAAACACTTTATTGCAAGTAATATTTATTAAAAACACACTCGATTATTTTGTAATATACATTTTTGTCAAACACGGATCTCAGTCCATGATGTATTGATATTTCTTTCTACCAATAGTTATGGTAATCGATAATCCTCGCACATTTTTGGTACATCTAGTACAACTTAGTGTTCCTTCGACAGTGTCACCTAGAAATGATTAATTTTATAAAACAACCATTGTATTTAACGATGTAAAAAGTATCGATCAAAATACGGTGCCCGCAGTTGGGCGCCAAATATTCAAATTAAAAAAAACTCACCGGATTTCATGTCTATCGTATCTGGTAAAAAAAATACAGTCTGCTGCCAATGCGTTCTGGTAGATTTTGGTCCAGTTGAAAACTCAACTTTATTATCTAAATCGAAAAAAGTGTCAAAGTAACCGGCGATAGCTGTTAGAACACCATCCCGATTAGCTTTCAGAGTGAACTTTGAACTGTAAAAGTAAAATATCTAAATTTCTCTCTCATGAATCACCCTGTACAAAGTGAAAATATGTTTACCTAAATATACAAGCGTTCATAGTACACGTTTTTAGATCTATTTCGACGATTATTTGTGGACTGGTAAGAAGTTTTTCCTCTGGAATGATTTCTACAAAAGGTTCCCTCAGAACTTCATGTTTCATACATTGCATTGAAAATCCATATACATTGTCCCAAAATTGTACTATACCATTATATCTATCTGTACAATAAAACAAGAGTGTCAAAATATTTAAATAATTAATATTATATTCTTCAACGAGTGCAGAATGATGGCTATTATTCACGCGGATGAAATTTCCAAAACGAGGGAGCGCGCAGCGAGTGAGTTTTGGAATCATCCAAGTGAATAATAGCCATTCTACACAAGTAAAAGACTATACTTTCTCCACGACTAAAACGAAAAAACTTCCAGTGAGGATCGAACCTTGATCGTCCGCGCCATAGTCAACCACCATTTAAAAACCAGGAGGAGTAATTTAAAAAGTCTCACCCACACCACTAAAAGTTACCAGATTAGTTACTAAAGGGTGTGTTCCGAAAACGTAGTCAACAGTCGTGTTCCAAATATATTAAAAATGCTTTGATAGCAAAGACATTAGTCATAAGTCGATTTCTGCTCTGATCTGCAGTATATTTAACTATTACATTATCAACCTCTGTGCGAAATTT